>AWWV01009322.1:0-54297 GCA_001974805.1 Corchorus capsularis | reverse complement strand
ATATTAAACACTGGCCTTTTGGTCAAGCATAAAGGTGCCGAATACAAAAGTATGGAGGATCATCGGATCTTGGAAATTATATGAACCCGAACGAAAAGAAACAAAAAAATTTTGGAGAAGAACCGGGCGGCTGGCCGTGGATCGTCTCTTTTTTTTTTTTAGTAAAACCATGGATCGTCTTTTTTTTTAGATTAAACCGGGATTTTATTATCATCAAGAAGAGAAAGATTACAAATATATGAAGGTAAATAACCTTTCCACACTCTCTGATCACCTATCCTACAATCCGACTTAGCAACAGTGTGAGCTAAAATATTTGCCTCCCGATTTATAAAAGAAAAAGAGACTGAATCAAACGCTGATTGAAGAGCTAAAATATCATGTATCAAAAAAACACTAGACCATAAGATTCCTTGCCCTTCGCAATCTCCTCTATTGCTTGTTTACTATCAGATTCAACAAGCAGGTTGGTGTAACCATTTTCCCACGCCGTTTCAAGGCCAAAAATGATAGCCATGCATTCTGCCTGCAATACTCCACTTACTCCTTCCACAGTGCTAACTCCCCCAAGAATCACATCACCAGCAACATTTCGAATGACCATGCCTAATGAAGCTAATCCCGAATGGTTATTGAATGCAACATCACAATTAAGCTTTAGCTTTCTTGGATCTGGCGGGCTCCACTACCTTACTTCATGCCTTTGAGTAAACAATCTCTCACCATTTATACACTGTATCCCCTCCTCATAATCTTTCACCGTAGCCTCAATTTTACAGCATAATTAATTACTAGTAGCACATCGTCCTTCATGTAACACATGAATTTCGATTAAACCACAATAACCAAAGACTAACCAGAACTTTGTCTAAACATCCTTTTTGTTGAGCAGCGACAAACAAGTTGAGACAGAAATCATTTGCTTCTTCATTATTTGCCAAGAAATCATCCATCAAGGGAGCTACCTCATTCCAAACCAGCTTTGCAAAGTGACAATCGAAAAAAAACATGAACCAGAGTTTCTTCCGAATTACCACATACACAACATAGATCTAATACATTTATATGTCTTGATCAAAGAATGTTTCAAGTAGGAACAAAACCATGGGTAAATCTCCAAATGAAATATTTTACCTTAGGAAGAACCTTAGTTGTCCATAACATCTTCCAAATGGGATTTCGAAGCTCGGGGTCAGGTACATCTCGATCAAGGAATATTCGAGCTACATGATATGCCGATCGAACAGTAAATACTCCTACCTTAGATGCCAACCAAATTAATTTGTCTTCAGTCCGTAATAAACTAAGGTTAACATCTAGTATTGCCTCCACTTCATTCGGCCAAAACAATGAATGCAGCAAATCTTCCTTCCAACATCTCTTCTCATGAGCAATTAGCTCAGCCACCATTCCATAGTCCAAAATTCCCAATGCCATAGCACTAAGTCTGCCGTCCGGTAGAGCTGGAAGCCAAGTGTCCTCCATTATTCGAACCAAAGCTCCATCCCCTATTCTCCATCTCGATCCCAACTCCAAAACTGATCGGCCTACCATAATGCTCCTCCATACATAAGAAGGATTTGAGCCAAGACCTGTATTCATAAATGAAGATGATGGAAAATACTTGGCCTTGAATACTTTGTAACAAAGAGTAGAATTATTATGGACAAACCTCCACCCTTGTTTAGCTAGGAAAGCTAAATCAAAAGCTTCAAAATCTCTATATCCCAAACCCCCATCTAATTTCGATATACACAATTGCTTCCAACTAACCCAATGGATGCCTTTATTCTCTCTACCATGCTGCCACCAAAATCGTGCAAGGGACGTCTTATTCAAATCATTAATAAAAGTCTTAGGGAACTTGAAATAACTCATAGCATAGACTGGAATAGCCTGAGCTACAGCCTGAATAAGTACCCCTTTCCCTGCTGTAGATAGGGATTTAATTTGCTAGCGATGGATTCGTTGCCAAAGCCAATCCTTAATATGCTGAAAATGAATTTTCTTTTCTCGTCCTACTAAAATCGGCAAACCCAAATACTTATCTCTTGCTAGCATTCTTTTGACACCCAATTTCTGCTTGATAATCTCTCGGCTAATCATAGGAGTATCATTACTGAAATAAATGGCCGATTTCTCAATATTAATAAATTACCCCGGCGCCTGCTCATACTGATGCAATAGCTCCAATATGGACTCCACTTCCTCTAATGTTGCCCTTGCAAACAATAAACTATCGTCAGCAAACAATAAATGTGTGACCCTAGGTGCATTTCGACTTAGTGAAACTCCCTGTATGAAACCAGTCTCATCAGCATTATTTAACAAGGCGGATAACCCTTCAACACATAGCAGAAATAGATACGGAGAAATGGGATCTCCTTGACGGATTCCATGAGGTGGAGCAATGTTGCCACACTGCTTACCATTCACAACTACCGAATAAGATACAGTACGCACACAAGTCATAATTAATGAAATCTAATTGGTCGGAAACCCCATAGTCTTCATAACCATCTCTAAATAATCTCACTCTACTCTATCACAAGACTTACTCATATCGAGTTTCAAGGCCATACTCCCAATTTTACCACACCTTTTATTTTTCAAACAATGAACAGTTTCATAAGCAACCAAAGTGTTATCAAAAATTAATCTTCCAGGGACAAAAGCACTTTGATTCTCACTTATAATATTAGGCAGAATCACCTTTAAACAGTTTGCTAGAACCTTTGAAACTATCTTATATAGCACATTACAAAGGCTAATTGGCCTAAATTCTCCAGGCACAACAGGTTTCTTCACTTTGGGGATAAGCACAATGTTAGTAACATTAAGATCAGGCCACCAATCTCCTCCATTTAGAAAACCCTGTACTGCTGACATCACTTCTCCACCTACTACATCCCAATATTTTTGAAAAAACATGGCTGTCATACCATCTGGGCCAGGTGCCTTCAATGGGTTCATTTGATCAAGGTGCAGTTAATAAACTCAATTGTTCCTCCGACAACCTTGTCTTTATATTATTACAAAACCCATCTGGTACAACTTGATGAGAGGATGCAAAAGTTTGGTAAAATAATTAACAAAGACATTTTCTATCTCACTCGAATCAGTCTTCCAAATCCCATTCTCATCTTTGATTTTCACAATTAAATTGTCTCGTCTCCTTGTTGAAGCAAAGTTATGAAAAAATGAGGTATTTCGATCACCCTCCCTAATCCATAACATTTTTGCACGTTGCCGCCAATAAATCTCTTGGCACTTCTCTAACTCCCCAAGCTTAACAATTAACTCCTCTAATCGGCCTGTTTTTTTCTCTTGCCATTTCCGATATATAACAACCAGCAATTTCCTTTCGAATTTTCTCAATCTTCAATCCAAGGGATCCATAAACCGATTTGTTCCAATTAGAAAATTCAACTAAGCAATTTTGAATCTTACCCGATATCTCCTTCAATGACAAAGCCCCATTCATCGACCATGATTCCATTACAACCTTCCGAAACTCTTCATGACGTATCCAAAAGTTTTCAAATTTATGGCTAAGCTGTCTATTCAAAGGCTTGACGGGTTGATCTGCAATTTTAAGAAAAATGGGAAGATGATCCGAAAGGTTTGAGTACTCATGTACCTCAATAGAGAACCCAAATTTGTCTCTCCAATTTCTCGACACCAAAAATCTGTCTAGCCTTTTAAATATCGCTGCATCCCCTATTCCTCTTTTCCATGTTAAGTCCGGTCCCTTATCAGGAATATGTTCAAAATCACATTCTAAAATCACATCTCGGAAAGCTTGCATCTGAGCTTCAGATCGGACTGCACCCCCTACCTTTTCTGTGCCATCTAATATCTCATTAAAGTCTCCCCACAACCCATGGTAATGAGCTCCTTGCATTCAAAGTTCGAATAAGTTGCCAAGACTCTCTTTTGCGTTCCGTAACAAGATTGCCATAAAAACCCGTAAACCTCCAAGGCAATGAACCTTCACCATCAATAGTTTCAACACATCAATATGAGAGTTTGAGTAACTCATAATAGAAACCTCCCAGTCTACTTGCCATAATAACGCCAAACCTCCACTTCTACCTATAGAATCCACAGTGAAACAATGCTGGTATCCCCATCGCGAACGAAGCCACTCCATCTCATTACTTTTTCTCTTTGTTTCATTAAGGAATACCAGCTGGGGAAGGTGTTTATTTAACACCTTTAAAACATTTGGATGCCCGGGATGCCCTCAAACCTTGGTAATTCCAGGCTAAAATACTCATGATTCTTGGCGGGGTTGGCCAGTGCCGCCAACCTCCGCCATATGAGGAGTATTATAGTCAGAAATACTGTCAGATTCAAGCTCACCATCTTCCTTGCTTTTCTATCTTCCACAAATCTCCAGTCTCTTCGACCCTGTTCTCTTTGTACCCGAAACCTGCTTACAATGGGTAGACTTATGCGATCCATTGATGCTTCTTGCTTCTCTCTTCCATCGCTTACCACTTTGACTTTCACCACCACTATTGGACACATTTTTTTCCTTAAAGACAAATGATTGCTCCAAATTCTGATTCGTATCAGGCACTAAAGTCACCGTCCCCTTAAATTCCTTTGCCACTTCCGTGTCCATCAACTCTTCCTCCTTATTCCTAATTTGATCAGCTTTATTACCAGTAATAAGCTCCATGTTATCAGACTGAAAATCATTATGTTTCTCCCCTATAACGTCAGCCTTCATCGATAAGAGACCCTGTTGAAATTTAGCCATCTCCTTCACCCCTACAGCCTTACCAGCCTATTGTATGCCTTGCTTGCTGGTCACCGTTTGCTCATGATTCTTCTCTTTGCCCGTACGTGTTTCACTAATTCTTGGGCCATGAAATGTTGAGGCATTTAATCTTGGAACCTTAGCTCTCAACCAAGGGCCATATTCCTTCTTGACTTTACCAATATCACGTCTCATTATCACTGCCTTATCACACTCGTTTTCAGTATGATTGAGACAACCACACATGTAGCAAAAATCATGTAATTTTTCATAACGAAAGCTCACTAACAATTTCCCTCCATTAGGTGCTGTTAATATCATCCCTCTCCGCAGCGGCTTAGTGACATTCAGGCAAGCTCGAATCCTTAAAAATTTACCCCAAGCAACCTTATCTCCACAAGTATCAATTTCCAATACCTCCCCAAATGAATCACCAATAACTTTACCAATACTTTCAGTCATAAAACCCAGCGAAAGATCATGAACTTGAATCCAAAAGGCACACCACTCTAATTTGATATCCTCCACACTAATAAAAGCCTAATAGTTTTTAAGAACCAGTAGAGCTTTGTTGAAATTCCAAGGACTTTGTTGAGAAACCCTCTCCCTCTCCACTTCACTTTCGAATTGAAAGATATATAATTTCTCACCAATTTCCTGAACCTGTAACCCTTCTAACAGTTTCCAGACCATGTTTAAAACATTCTTCATCACTTCAATGCTAACAGCTCTTTGAGACAAAAGTTTTCCAATTAAGCAAAGCTTCCCTTCAGCCAACGGTTCAGCAACCATCTGGTGGTTCACCGCCATCTCCACTGTTTCTTCCTTCGTTAGAGTAAAATTGTCCCATAATGCTGATAAACCCTCCGCCATCACAAATTGCTCCTAAAAATCTATGAGCCTCTCTATTAATCCAATAGAACCACTCAATGAATTCAGAAAAATTGAACGGAATCGAAAGAAACACATTCAATAATCTAGAAATTTGAAAGAGACCACTATAAATCAAGACCTTCTACGGCGACAACAAAAAGCACTCACAAGGGAAACCCTAGGAGCGAAAAAAAAGTATAACAATATTTTTGTATAATACATTAACATGATCAATAATCATGGATCGTCTTTATTTTTGGATTTTTTACATTTTACATAATTTATCATTGATAGATAAGTTTCCCAATATTTCTCAGCAAATTGAATAAAATTAAATAAAATCTGTAATAGCCCAGGTACATTATTTACGGCTCCGTTTTATTTCTCTGGCACAAAGTTCATCCACGTCGGCATTCTTACATTGTTAGAGGGGTATTAAGGGGATTTGGCTCCTCTCCAATCCAAAGAAAGTGAGGACTGGAGAGGCCAATCCAGGTCATATTTGTAATTAAGGGTTAATAAATTAGTATAGCACTTAACAATCCCAAACATCTGCGTAGCAAATTTCTAACTCCTCCTGCTAGTTTTTACCTTGTCAGTTGTTTCTCATCCTTTTCCATTAAAACAAACGTCCAAGCAATTTTGAATTAATCAATGGATTCTCATACGATAAACCAATAATAAATCGTGATTTAGAACACCAAATTAATTTACCCACTCAGATTTACAATCCCAAAAAACATCATCATTCACCAAACCAACTTTTCAAATTCCTCAATTCATCTCTCCCCGTCTTTCAAATCCTCTTGTGAGCAAACTTTCTCTTCATCTGATCTGTTTTCTGGAAATTCACCTTTTCTTTATATTGCTTCTTCACTATGCTACCTCTCGAAGTTCAATTCTGGTTCATTTTTTGATCATGGTTTCTCACATTGTGGTTTTGTTGTTATCCTGGAAAACTGTTCTGTGATAACTATGGGTGCCTGGATTTTCTATTTTTTCTATGTTTGCAATTAAAATGCTATGCTAACTTATTAACCGTTAATCACAAATAGAAACACGTGTCAATATCTCAAGATAAACCGGCCTCTCTAGTCCAAATAGAGAACTGGAGAGGAGCCAAATCCGTATTAAGTCATGTTTAGGGGCTGTGATTTTGGTTATTTATTTTTCTTAGGCTATGTTTGGGAGAGCTTTTGGTACCTTTAGGGCTCCCAAACGTGCCAAAAGCAGGTTTTGGTGCATGCTGCGGTGGAAATGGTTGTTCTATATATTTGGAGCTAGAAAATGTAATGTTTGGAGCTTTTAGAATTTTAATAGTTACGTTTTACCTCTTTTGTCCCTACTATTTATGATATATTCTTTTATATTACTACACATAATGGTAATTTTATATTTAATCTCACCGCCACACTAAACATACATTTTTTCATTACTTTTTAAGTTCTCAAATCTATAATTCTAATCTCACATGTTGTTTATACCTCAATTTACAATCGAGGATAAATTGGTCTTCACAAGAATAATATTAAGATGAGTGGTCAAGATTTGATTCAAAATCCTGATGAAACTTAATTTCTGTACCACCCTAGTTCTAATTGAATTAGGAAATTCTTGTAATTAATTAATTAGGGCCGAAATTATTAAATAAATAATAATAATTTTCGAAATTATTATTATTATTTCCATAAATGCCGCCCAAAAATAAGGGAGGAGACAGAAAAATCATCTGAGAGGTGATTTCCTTTTAATGAAGCTGTCAACAGGAAGCAGATAGCAAAATAGGAAGTTGTATCCAGGAGATGGGAAACATCTCATGGACTCACAACTACAAACCCAAGCCGTCTCCTATGTCTAAGGAGGGGCCGCCCTATTTTAGGAAACTGTCTCCTTCTCCTGTATTTGAAAGGAGGCAGAGAGCTAAAGTTTGTCAGCAAGAGAAACTTTTATCTATGTGAGAGAGGAGTGAGATTTCAAATCTCATACCTCCTCAATATATTCCCCCTAACATGACAGTAAAGCCCATGAGGCAAAACTACAACTTTTGCAATTTATTCAATTTAGGACAAAATGGCGAAATTGATCAACTGAAAGGGCTAGAAAGCTATGACTTCAACAAGGAATATACCATGATGATCCTTAAGTCATGTAGATCATCTTAGTAAAATTTCATCTCATTCTGACACAGTCGAAAAACTTTGTCTCGATTTTCAATTAAGGACAAGTTGTCGGTTTAAGGTGATCTAGGCATGATTTTTGAGCCTAACAAGTTCCATTACCTTAGATATGTGATATTATGGTTATATATCAAATTTGAGCCATTTTTGATATCAGAGATAACTTTTACACTCTTTTCAGTCAAGGACATGTGGCTTTCTCACCTCGGTTTTAGCCATTTTCTTAATTGAAGGTTATTTTTATAATTTGGTGAGCTAAATACGACTAAGTATATTCAATTTCGTGGCTTTGATGTTAATAATCCAAATCTTGATATTTGGAGGCCAACTCTTAGTCAAACTAGTTGATTCCAGCTTAGAGGAGGCAACAAAGACATGCTGAATTGCACCAGGAGGGGGAGGAGGACGAAAATTACAAGATAAGGAGGGAGACCAACGTGTTTCTAGAAGATAGGATGCGTCCCAGGAGTTTCCTCTCCCTCTCCCAGCTTCTAGAAGCTGTCAGAAGAAGAAGGAAGCTTCACCTCTCCTTCCTTGAACCTATCACCAACCTGAAGAAGTTGAAATCACCTACCTGAAGAAGTCACGCCCATAAAATTCAAGGCCCATGCCGCCCCCTATATAAAGGGATCATCCCCAGTGCTTCAACACACAATTCTCAGATCACACACATCTCAAACCAGCTCCTACAGCTACAAACTTGCTTCGCGCAGAAAACCAAGCTCCGTGCTTATTTCTCTCAAAAGCTTCGTGCTTTTTCTCTTGTTCATCACGAGTTCTTACTCGTTCTTCAATATTTCCTTGTTTCAATCTTGTATCCCGACAAAAGAACACTCTTTTAGTGTTATTTCTCTATTTCAATCTTATCTCCGGATGTTAAAACACTGTACACGTGTTTCTCTCTCAACAATAATAATCAGTTGTTATTTTTCAATCAGTTTCAATCGAGAACGGCTTCAGCGACACAAATTTATGAAGATTTATCTTGTGGATTCAATGATTTAAATGCTCCGGTGTGACTTTGATCCAGTCCCCACAAATCGTTCTGATCTTTAATCTACTTCTCCACGCACCAGCAACATGTTTCTACAACCTCTTTGTCAATTTCAGCAAATTGACTAGCACGCCCCTACGCTGTCATAAAGGTTTAACGCAAAAACTCTGCAAGAGATTTTTTGGCGCAACACATGTACAGTAACTAATCTCCCCATTCTAATCTCCCCATCACCAATCTCACAGCTCTACCAAACAGAGCCTTAGTCATTGAATGTGTTATTGTCTTTATAAGTCAGTTGAGCCAATCACGAATGGCCACATGTCCAATGCACACAGTTTCGTTCACCCAACTACTTTAGGGGCTGTGGTTTTGGTTATTTTGCTTAATAATTGAAGGTGTTATTCTCTTTATAAGTCAACTGAGTCAATCGCGATTTCCAGTGTAATGTTCCTGTTGTTCACAATTTCGTTAGCCCAATTCCCTTGGTTAACTATGGACGAAATTGCTTGAATTTTGAGGTTTTCCAGCTAAATATCCTCCCCCACCCCCACCCAGTCATCCCATGTTCTTCTGATTTGATTGCTCTGATTGCCCATTAATTTTTTCTTTTCTCATACACTCTTTCTCTTTTCTTCTTCATGTTCACCTCTTTCTTCTATTCTGACAAAAAAAAAAAAAAAAAAAAAAAATCATCTTTCTTCTATCAATTCTCTTTCCAAATTGTTGTCAACTTCCTTCTTCCCCTACCTCTTGTTTTCTTATTTCTCTTATCGGTTTCTCTTTCTCTCCTGTTCTCTTTTTCTCACCTTAGATTCAGATTAGTTGCATTTCAGAAAAGTGAGCAACAAGGATGTTAAAGGGAGGTTGAGAGAGAAGTGTAATGCAATGAGGTTTTTTTTTCATGTTTTCACTGTTTCGTTTCCAAAAATAGGAAATTGCCAACAAAAAAACATAAACAAAAACAATACCAAACGGACCCTTACTTTCTTAGTTTCATTCATGATTAGCTGGATTAGGCTCCTCTCCAGTTTCTTATTTGGACTAGATAGCCAATCCATCTCCAGATTATGACATGTGTTAAAAATAAAATCCAACGGTCACAGATTATGACTGTACGCACCTAATTATTGCTGCTCTTTCTTCCCCACTACTATTCAGTCCGCCAATTCTGGTTTGTTTATGCTTCTACTTCTATTCATTCCCATATTTGGATGATCAAGTGATACCCAACCCCTAACTACAAATCCCAAATCTCTAAGAATTACTAAGACTTTTCTCAACAAACCCAGATTAGATGAATTGCCTGAAAAGCTGCTAGTTCATGAGCTATATCCTTTTTTCTTTGGTTTTTTCTGAATATGATTAGGCTTTCAAAACAGATTAAAAAATATGATTGGGTTTTTTATCCCTTTTTACTACTAATGGGAAGGTCCACGGTTTACTTGGGTGACACTTGGCTCTTTTTATTTCCACACATGCTGAATATGTCACATGGTTAAAATAGGGGTGTGTGGGCTGGGCTTACCGGATCAAAAATTGGGCCTTTTAAAACAAAAGAAGAAAACATTTGTCTCTTTAAAATTTTTGGCGGCCTCATTTTTTTTTCTTTTGCCATAATAAGCCTCATTCATTTCACACACTTTTTCCCCATTTTTCTGTTCTGTTTCCGCTTTTCCCCCCTTCAGGCTTTGCTCCAAATTTAGACTATGAGAATAGTCACATGCATACTTCACTGTTCTTTTGCCCAAATTTACCCGCCTGGTCTTTTGCCTTCTCGAGGCTCTGCACAATTTCTTTCAACCATTTCAGATTTTCTTCCCCGTTTCTCCTTCCTCATAAACTCTTCATTGCCGCTTCTCTCTACCTCATCTCTGTCTCGCTTTTTCCGATCGGGTTTTGTCTGGGTGTGGTGGAGATTCTTGCTATTATCTGTGGTTAGCCTTCACCTTTGCCCTCTGCTTTCTCGCTTCTTACTCTCATTGCTCTGTTGTTTACATGCTATTTAGTGGATTAATTTCTTTCTATTTTATTTGTGATTGGTAATTTAGGGGTTGTTTGCCAAATCTTTTATCGGCCTAAGATAAGGTATACCTGGTTTGGCATCTGCCATCTCCATCAATTTTTAATTCTTCTCCATTTGTTCTTGACCCATGCTTCCTCTCTTGCAGGTCCTACTCTTCTTTTAAATCGTATATTTTCCTCTCAAATTGGATAGGTGTGTGTTTTGACCTTATTTTCTGTTGGTTTTCTTCTTCATCTGAAGGGGAAAGTGTTTCTCATGGAATTTTGTCTGTTCTTTGTTGCCCGCTACATTTTTTTTTTCGTATTCTGATAGATTTATTTTGCTTTTGAATGCTACCTGCTTGAGCTGAGAGTCTGATAATTTTTTTTTGCTTTGGGTTGGTATCTAACTTATTAAATCTTGGTTACTTCCAGTTTTATGTTTACACACCCTACTCTTTTTTTAAAAAAAAAAAAAAAATTGTTTGCTTTTTATGATGTCGATGTCGCTGTAGGAACTGCCTTTTTTTTCAGCTTGCAATTTATGTCTGATTTAGTGATGCTTGGTCATGGTTTTGATGTTGCTGTTGTTTTCCTTTTGCACCTGTTAGAAAGGGTTTATCGTTTTTTTTAGTTGTTTGGTTGTTGGGTTATCTTATCTCTCTACTGTTTTGCCATTGGTTTAATGGGAAGGAAAGAGAAATCTAATTACTTGGTAGGATCGGATGTTCATAGAAGGCCAAACTTAGGGCTTGATTCTCCAAGTGAGTATCGTTTTGTTCAGGATGGTAGGCTGAACCATTTAACCCTAGTGCCATCTACTCTAGAGAGATTTAATGATGTTGTTTCATTGTACGTTTGTACTCGAAGGTCACTGTGTTTATTGCATAAATTATCTGTACATTTTTCTTTTGGGAGTCCCAAATATTTGTGGAGTTTAAATGGTTCATCAAGCATGAGACAAATTTTGTATTTTATTATTCTTATTCTGTATTCTTTATGCTTCAATAGGTCAAGATATGTTGAATAGAAGTTATGAATTGAAGGAGGATCAAATAAAAGAAAAAAAAATGAGCTTCTGGATCTGGAATTACCTGGAGAAAAAGAATAAAGCGAGAGAAAAAGAGGGAAAGAGAGACTGAGAGAGCTTCCCCCTCCCCAGCCCTCTCTCTTTCGGTGGTGAGAGGACTTCACTGTGGTGAGTATTTCTTATTTATTCTTTTATTTCTTCCCCTTTGCTTCTTACCAATATGTTATTGTTCTTTCGGTTTCTTTTGTCTTATTTTTTTCATTTGTTTCTGCTATGCTTTGCCTGTGGAACTGGGTGCTGCTTTCCCTCTGAAATTGGTTTGCTTATTAAAATGATGTATGTTGACCTATGAGCTTACGATTGCTTCCACTTTCTTTGTTATCCTCTTCTGCCTCGAATCATTGTGTTTACTTTCAGGTTTCTTCTTCTTCGTTTTGCAGGTTCTAAGCTTTTTTTATGTTGATTGATTTGTTTTTGTTTTGGTTTGCCTATGTAATTAGATTCCTGCTTTGCCTGTGTAATTGGGTTCCTGACTAAAATGAGGTTTGTTTAGGTTGCATTTTGGGTTTTATAAGGCTGTATTTTGTAATTTGTATGTATTGTGTTGATATCTTATTTGTTTTCTTGCTCATTAATTTCTATTTGTTTGTTTTTTCAGTGCTTTGTTGTGGTCTTAATATTGTTTCTTTTTTTTCCAATTTTTTTTTGTATGGTCTCTTTGGCCTATTGTTTGGCGTTGCTCTTTGTATTAGGCCTGTGGTGCAATGTTTACAGAGAGGTTTTCTAAATTCTTCTGGTTTGGTTGTTCATCTTTTTGTTTCAAGTTTGTTTATACTGTTTAGTTGTTTACTTGACCGGAAGGAAAGGGAAATTTGATTTGTTGGTAGGATGTAATACTCCTAAAAGGGCAAACTTAGATTTTGTTGGTGAAAGAGTCAATAGTCCTAAATATCAACCTGAAAAAAGAGCTGATGGAGTCTTGATCTGCAAATTTTTGTGGATTTCATTGGTGTATTAATTTAAAATCTGCAAGTGTACAGCAACAACATCATTAGTTTTGAGTATTACCAACTAAATTTTTTATAAATAGAAATATAAGTTGTTTAACTGCCTCCGAAATTAAATTGTAATTTGAAAATTCCTATATTTGATACTTTGACTCCAAATCTGACTAAGCCTTAATGTTATACTATAATATGGTCATTGCTCTAGGTATTCTCTCCTTTTCCACTTTATCTTATTAATCTTTTAATTGTATGGAATGAAAATGAGACTATGATATTCTAAGCTATCTATGTTTTGGATGGATTTGATTTTTGTTGTTTTTTCCTTTTGCAGAAAATTCTCTTCTTACTTCTTGGCAGCTAGCTATCAAAGATATGTAATATCTTTTGTATTTAGACATTAATACATATTAGGGGTCCAAATTCACTTTTAGTTAAGATGAAAGAGTCATGAAAAGCCAAATATTGCAGCTGGGAGGGTGATGATGGTAGTGCTTAATGCTTAGACTCAAGCTTCAATGTGGTTAGCTATCTTTGGTCTTTATGATTAAGCTTTATGTGTGTGTGTGTGTGTATATACATCTACTATCTAACATGTCCTGTTTGTGTTCTATTTGAGATAAGCTATTGGACCTGGAGTTGATTAAGCTACTACTGTAGGAAAAAGTTGTAGAAGGTATCACGGAAGAAGATTTTACATTGCTCAAAGTGTTGTGGTGATTTTTTTTTAACCTGATTTGTTCGTTCATAATTTTTCTTTTTTCTATTAAGCATTGATTCTTATAGTTTCATGATGGTATTTTGCAGAGGCCTATTCGACAAATCATGTTCAAACTTCATATTTCAAAGTCTTTGGGTATTAACTCTAATGGTAACTCATTTCTCCTCACTTTTCTATTTCAGACTTTTTGTGTTTTCTTGGTTTCTACAATGCTCTATTTCGTAGCTTAGCTTTTAGGGAAACTTTAGTAAAATTATGGGCTTTTTGTAGCATTCACACTTTTATTTGCAATTCCCTTAGATATAAGAATGGTTGTGCAAAAAGCAGCAAACCCTAGCCGCCCCTCTCTTTTTTCTCTCCCAAGTTCTTAGTTTTTTTCCAAGTTTTTTTTATACTCCTCCTCCTCTTGATCATTCAAGGGGAGGAGGTTGATTTTATTGTTTTTTTTCCTTTGTTTAGAATAATCTCCCCAGATCTATAGATCTGTTGGGTTAGTTGAGTTTTTTGAGTCAGTTTGTTGAGTTTGAGTCAGTCAGTTAGTCACACTTAGTGTGTTTCCGAGTTTACATAGATTGAAGACAGTTTCATCTTAGTTTTGATATGATTTTACTTTATGATCTGCGGGTTAATCAAGGGAGTTCTCGAATCACTCACCTTTGTGTCGCTTTTGAAAGTTTTCTGTTGATTAAATTACACAGAAACAAGAGCGAAGAGGTGTCGCACGTGCTAGAGACTTATGAAGAAGGTTTGAGAGTCCAAATCAACAAGATGGCTCGAGTCGTGAAGCGAGATCAAGATCTAAACGCGAGAGATGAATACTTTTTTCCACCTATTGTAATTTCTAGTTACTATTTTGTAATTTCATTTATATAAATGGAAATTACAGTATTTTTCATTTTAAAAAAAACGAATGGTTGTGCTCTGATTGTGTTGCTTTAATTAAGCAAAGTATGATTTATTCATTTAAGGTAGGTTTTGAAAAGCATGTCTGTTGTCTGTGAACATAGTGTTTGCAGATTAAAAAAATTCATAATTATATGAGGAAAAGATTGTATAATAATAGTAAAATAGTTGTTCTGAAGGTCTGATGCACACCCCTTAAATCTACAGCAAAAATGAAGGTTGCATCCAAGCCTAAAGCAGACCTGATACCTATATCCAAATGTAAGATTCTCTGGCCTTGGCTATAGCTGCTACTAAATATTCACTCCAGTTTATTTTCTTTTTCTATTAGCTCTATTTATTATTGATTCCATTTACCTCTCGATTGTTCTCAATGGTTTCATCAAGGAAATATTTAGAAGAAAGAACATGGCGGGTGAAGGAATTATTTGACGAGTCATCTCCATCACAACATTGAATTGTTGGCAGATTTGCAGGTGAACATTAATTTCTTGGACTCAAGATTCTCCAATGTTTGTTTTGTGAGGCCTTGAAAATTTTCTGATTTAGCAATTCAAATCACTTGCAGCGGCATTTCTACAAGGATGACATAAACAATAGAGAATGATCTTCAGGGTCAAAATAAAAGAGAAAAAAGTGAGGAAAGAGAAAAAGTGAAGGATTGATCTGTTTAATGTCTTTAAGTTAATTCCCTCTCTTTGGCAAACTTAGAGACTAGAATTAAATTTGGAGTTGTAATTTTACCAATTCTTATACTACATGCCACAACTCTTTTTTAACTTTTGAGCCCACAACTCTTTTATATATAAATATATAAAAATGTGTGTATATAGGTATCAACCATGCCACAACTCTATATTATAAATGCGGATTTTGTCTGTTACATGTGGTTATAGGTATTAGCCACTATCAAGTGCATTGTTACATAACACAGAATTCTTTGGATAATGATTAGAGACCAGATGTGATTATATGCTCAATTGAAGCATTAGTCCAATTCATATAAAACCGTGATTAATATATTGCCCTGCAAATGCAATTTTTTTTTTTTTGACAAAAAGAAAAGCAAAATAAAGCATAAAATCAATAAAAAACTGCCTACCTCCCGCAGCAACGGGCGGGCAGCAACCCTAGTAATCTGGAAAGGCAAGGGTTGGGGAAGAAATAATCAACGCTAGTAATCTGGAAAGGCAAGGGTTGGGGAAGAAATAATCAAACGAGTTGTTATTTATTTATTTTGCTACTCATGAACATTATATTGAAATGGACTACACAATAGGAGGTAACCCTCTCTTTTCCTGAAATTATAATTTTTTCCTTTTCCTTTTTCCTAGATAATAGACATGAAGTTGGTTCTTCCCAAGTTTCCCGAAGGTAAGAAGAAAATGAACTAAGGGGAAAAACATATTGTCCAATGTCCAAGATGCAAAATGGAAATATAAAATTACATTGTGTATTTGTAATCATAAGATCTTTAAATGTACACGTGTTATAATATGAGGATGGACTGGCCTCTCCAGTCCAAAGAAAAAACTGGAAGAGGAGCCCGATCTTAGCTCCCATCTCATAGAGGCTAAAGCACTAACAAACTTAGCACATTAATGCACAATCCTAAATAAGTACACATCATAATAGAATTAAACGGCATAAATGGATTAACCAAAAAAATAAAACAGCATAAATGGAAACATAATTTTGCTGCAAAAGTTCGTAACACAATCATCATATGATTATAGCTTTGACGTTCCTCAGAATCTTCAGCATGTTGTCAAGCGTAGGAACTGTTGAGAGGTACTGAAGTCTGAAAGCAGCTTCCGATTCCCAACCTCTTTTTCACTGAATACAAATCAAAGGAGAATCATCATGAAGCACTGATCAACGTAGACCGAAAAGACCAAAAACAACAAAAAAGTGAATTTCTGAAGGAAAACCATTTCACTCCTAAAAACAATGTAAAATTATTCATCATGCATGACATATAGATTACACTTGAACTACACTTAAGATAGGATAAAAATTGTTGAAAAAGGTCTAGCAAATGCAAGCTAACAGTTGAGGGATGTAATGGCTGAAAAAATTCCTCACCTTGGAGAAGAACCGCGACACCCATTTGCTTGGATGCAACCACGCTGGTAAGGTTCTGCTGGTGGAGCTGATCCTGAATTAGTTGGCGGAGATTTGTTCTTCTTCATAGCACCAGGACTGATGAAAGGTGTCCCTGCCAACATGCCACTTAAGACCAGAAGTGCTAATATGGCACTTAAGACCAGAAGAAATGGTTTAAAATTCCTCATTGGGCTGTTAGAGCAGAGTAGAAAAGATTTTGGTCAAATAAAAGAAAAGAGATAAGAAAAAGAAGACAAAAATCAAAACCGTAATTAAAATTCAACCAACATAAAACCCCTAATATGTCCAAATCTGTATTCTTTATAAAACCAGAGATAAACAATAATTATCATTACAATTTATAAGCAAAATACCAGCATGGAAATTGAAGCTGAAAAGACAGGACACTTTAGTAGTTTAGTACAAATATGCACCTTTGAAAGGGGAAAGCAGCTAGGAGAAAAAAGCTTAATCAAAATAATTTTAGGTTTCTTCTTTCCTCAGTTGGCAGCATTTTCTATAGTCAAGATGACTAGCAGATTCATTAGTTATTTGTTAAGGGGAAAAGGTTAGCCAATGATGATTAATTTCTTTTGGCAGGATTATGAGAACTTAGGTGACAATGGAATTCAAAATTCCAAGAGTACCTTTCTACCTGAACAAAGAGAGAGAAAAAGGATACTTTGGTGCAAATGAAAAACTTTGTTGAATATATAAATGACAATATATTCAAGGTAAAAAAATCCATTCTTGGATTTTTTTGATCTTTTACCTACTCAAGATGTGAGCACTGTACTTATCAAACTAATAAAGAAGGAAAATGATGCACTATTGTTTTTGAAGCAAGCAATAGAGCTAAATTACTCATACCAAGATTTAGTGTAAGCTTTGTTACTAACTTTAGACTCTAAATACCTAAAAGTCTGTGTTGCAGGTATAAAAGAACAGGGAATGAATTTCAAGTAATATGCAAATAAGTAGCACATGTACAGGTTTCAATATTGAGTTTTTGTTGTGAGTTATTTCAGCAAAATGTATATCTCTCATGATTTCTTGAAAGTTTTATAGTTGATAATTTGACAAAACTTCAATCAAATGGTATTTACAAGAATTGATTCGCATTGATCCTTACAAAAGATTCCTAAGTGTGCTTCTGAGCTACCTCTATTCAGCAGCAGGTAAGAACTAATGTTGTATATGTTTAAATACCAATGATTTTATATGGATTCCATTTCTTGGCAATATTCACAATAGGCTGATGTTTGCATAAATGTCATGTTCCATTTGTGGGAGGATTTCAGCATTTAAATTGTTTACATCAAAGTTTATACCACTAGGTTTGTTAATCTCGTTAGATCTAAGAAGTAAGAGTAAGAGTGATTCTTAAAACATTTTGGGTGTAGCTGTTTGAGACTATGCTCACAGTTCTAAAATTTGACAGAGGAGAAAAAGACATTTGCTTAAGAAGGGAGTGAAGGATAGGCCAAAAACCAAGAAGAAGAGGGAGTGAGGACAGCTTTCTTGAGTGCACCAACATTACTTTCTACAATAACAATGTCAGATATCACATCCACACTTGAATGTTTACTAGAAAGTATACACCCCATGAATCAATGGAAAGGAAATTACGAGCTGTCCCGCTTCACAGTGGCCAAAAATCTATTCCAGATAATAAACAAAGCTCAAGAGCATTTTCTAAGTGCATTATCGATTCCAAATAAGTCTAACCCCAGGGACAAAGTGAACATTCCATAATTAGTCTCAAACTTAGTCAACAGAAACTAACAAGCAGAAATTTAACATCACACACTTATGGTCCCATACTTAGTAAATAGCAACAACAATCACCAATGTAAGATTTTCTACAGCACCGAACTGAACTTGATAAACATAAAGCTCACAATTTTAAACATTTCTGTTGGAAATTTAGGAGAGGCACAGGGCATAAACAACAGAAATTTAAAAGCAAAAGACACAAACAACCCACACTCTTATTTTTCCTAAAATTTCCTAGAACTCAAAGTCCCTTAAGATCACAGATAGCTCTTAAAATACCATGTTGGTTTTGAGACTAAGGCTAAAATGCTTGAGCACTAAACAAAGAACTCAAGCATGCAAATAGATATGAAAACGCGATAAAAAAACAGAGAACAACGCTAAATTCTCTGCTGAGACTTGCTCTCGTAATCTCATTTAAAAGTTGTTGCATTTAACAGTGTACAAGATAGATCTAGCATAATTACAAGCCACATCGACCTCTAATTTCGTGCAAAGTTGACACATGTATGAAATCAAAAGAAAAATTTATTCATCCACAAAAGAGAAGAATCGAGAAGAGAAAACAGTAAATTAAATATCAAAAACCCCCAAAACAAACATTAAGAGAAAAAGAAATAAAAATCTTTAAGAAAATGGATCAGCTAAGGCGTTACCTCTTGGATCAAATCGTCGATTGGGATCAAATCGTCGATTTGCTTGATAGCAATGAAAGGGGCCGGAAGAAGAAAGAAGGAAGCAGGAGGAAGAGACGTAAGTTGGATTCTTATTGTATTACTCTTGTATATTTGCAAAGTTTCCTTTCCCAGTTTCTTTCTTTTACAATATTAGAATTATGAATTTTGCATATAAGTAGTAGTAACACTTTATATTTATTTATTTTTATTTACAATATATATGATTAGATATATTATATTATATTATATTATATATTATATATATCCTCAAGTAAATTTTATTTCTAAATTCTAACTATATAATTCTAACTATATAATTCGGCCCAAAAAAATTTATTTTAACTATAATAATTTATGAAAAAATTTTGATAATATCAACTGTTTTCTGCATTACATTGTTGTAGAAAGCCCATGTATAGTAATTATCCAAAAAAAAGGCCCATGTATAGTCTAGAGACGCTTTTAGATACATTACATTACATTTGGGGAAGGAAATTGATTCCAAATGTGAACAGAAGAAATTTCTCCAGTTACAAATGTATACTCGGACAGACTTTTCTGACTATTTTTTTTTTTACCGGGTTTTCTGATTAATTTCGTCTCGAGTCCTCGACTGGTGACGTGATTATTCCGACACTAACCTTCCTTTTATTTTCCAATAAATACAGTGCCAAAATAATTTGTAAAAAAACTCAATAGATTAGATAAAGAAAAGATTAGATCCGCTGTTAATCTTCCCTGACCCAACTATAAACTCAATCTTGTGCTTGGAATAAAAGCAAACAAAATAATAATACAAACAAAATAACTCAAACCTGAAAATTTGGTGGAGCTGCACATTTTTTTTCCATCTCCAGAAAACGACAAGATGAGATGCAGAGCGTCTTCAAATGCGAATCAAGGAATAGATCAATTAAATCGGTCTCTGAACATGAGGAAGGCTTCATAATCCCAATATTTCAGAATCCAAACTCGAGCCCTGCCCGTCCGAATATAGAGATCTACAAAAGCCCCCTGCAACTGCTGCAGATCTGTAAACCTCTTGCCAAGGAACTTGCTTCTCGACAGAATCTTTTTGAAATATCATCAACCTTTTGCACACAAACCTCAGGAAGATATCATGAACCTTGAAACAACTTTCTACTGTGGCGCCAAACTTATCACGATTTGGACGGGGACAGAGAGGAAAAACAACATCAGATCTTATCGGCCTCATATCTTTCTAAAGATTTGCAGGGTCTGTTCTAAAATAGAGGCCTGCTCAGAAGGAAAAAAGATAATAATAGGAGCCGGCGCGCTGTAATCTTGTTTCTATTACTTGTATTGTGTTGCAGACTTCTGTTTAAAAAGAAGAAGAAGAAGAAGCAACGTCGCCGTTGCTTGCGTTGTTATTGTGGTGTTGCTTCCGAAATCCGAATCCTCTCATGTCTTGTTGCGTTGTGTTGAGCGGGCTATGCCTCTGATTAGATCCTACTAGCTTTCGGTGGTGGCTTGTTGTTTGGAGGGGCTGAGTCAGTTTGGTGCTCGGGTTACTTTGTTTGGTTTGCTTTTTCTGTATCGCTGTGTTCTTTGAGTTTGTTCTGTTTTTGGGTGTACTCCTTTTCCTTCTTAAGGATTTTTCCAGCTTTACTCTTGAAGGTTTTAACCGGCATCCTTCTTGTCCCTTTCCCCTTTTGCTTTTTCAATAAATTTCTGCCTTTCAAAAAAAAAGTCATAGATAGAAGAGATAATAATAATACAGATCTTAAAAACAAAAATCCCTAGATTAGATTTAAAAAAAAAACTAGATTAGATTAAAAAAAAAATTGGGAGGAAGGCCACACCCCGTTCATCAATCTGAAGTCTGAACCCCTTGAGGATTTGCATCTCAGAGAAACTTGTCAATACTAATACTCTAACTTTTTTTTGGCGATAGTCTTTTTTTTTTCATCAAAACGAAACAAACAATTTTGGCGATAGTCTATACTCCAACTTTTAAAGCACTCTTCTTCTGGTGGGGTTGAACTTTGATTGGGACATTGGGTAGCTTTATCGGATAGGAATCGGATACTAGCCTTCAAACTTTGATTGGATAGCTTTGTCGGATAAAAAATCGGATACACTAACTTTTAAACTTTAAACTTTGATTGGGTAGCTTTGTCGGAGATGAAGATGAGTGAGAGGTGTTGCCATGGAGGATTTGGTCTGATTCTGAAGATAATGAATTGAAGATGGAGATGAAGATGAGTGAGAGGGAGAGGAGATAAGAAGAGAAGAGAGAGAAAGAAGAAGATAAAAAAGGGGAGAAATATCAGAAATTGTTGTTATTATATGCAGTAATAAGCTCAATTCCACGAGGACAATTTTGTCCAATGAGCCCAATTTTTATTCCCAATCCGTGCTGAATAGATAAAGATAAAGAGGGGGGAGGAGAAATTATTAAATGGAACGAATCCATAGAGTAACCAATTGAATAGTGACATGTAAAATGATCTCTTTAAATTTAGATACTATTTTAGTTTAAGGTTTAGTCCCAAATTTGAGATATAATTGGGATAAAGTTTTAGAAAATTGATGAGTTATCTTAATATCATTAGTTGGTCTCATAGATGATATAGTGGATCCGTCACACATGATAATTTCTTATGGGGGAGGGTGGGTTTATTTTTTCCGTGAATTTGAGGAATACGGGTTCCACGGAAAATTTATTCCTTCCCTTCTTTTCAACCAAATGGCTTCATACTCCACCTACCCGGAATGGCAATTCTATTCCGGCCCTATGAAGCATACCAAACCTGCCGTAAGGGTTTAAACTTTGGTTGGGCAGGGGCGCGCGGATACTTCAGAGATAGGATACTCTCCAAGAAATCGGATAACAGCTTTGTTGTGTTTGGTTTTTTACATTTTTTTTTTCCAGTTAAAAAAGCAAAGGCAATCTTCGGATCTTATATATGGGTTTGACAGAAAGAAGGTGTTAATGATCCATATTAGGATCTAGAATCGAGTCTGTGGCTGCAGCTTATGAGCAAACCTTTTTTTTTTTTTTTTTGCGAAATCCACTATAAAATTATCACCCTAATCGTTCACCAAGCTACGTATCGTATGCACACTTCGTCGTAAACTTTTTTTTCCAAGATACAAAAATAGTACAGAATGAAAACTTGGAAGAATTCTAAAGCTTTAATTATGTATATGGATGACTTATGTAGAGAGTAGTTGACGTGTTTAAAAAAAAAAAAAAGAGTAGCTGACGTGTTTTACCAAAAAAAAACAGAGAGACAATAGTTGACGTGTAATTTTCTTGAATGAGAAACATATATATTTTTTACTCCCTCAATCTCATATTATTTGTCCCTTTTGGATCAAAATTTCCTAATTTTGACTTTTAATTATAAAAAATTTATATAACAATAAATTTTAAAAATTATGTTTTGACTAAGTTAAGTGTTAAACTTTTCAAAACATATTTTTGAAAATTTAATTGTACATATATTTTTTGTAATTAAAGGTCAAATATATAATTAATTTGACCTAAAAAGGACAGATAATATGGGACGGAAGGAGTATTTATTTTGGGAAGAAATAGGCAATGGTGATTAAACACTTTGGATCATATTTTTGTTTAGTTGTAATTCATTATTCATGGCAAGCTGGTTTCTAATAGTATTTTTTTAAACACTGGCTTTTTGGTCAAGCATAAAGGTGCCGCATACAAAAGTACGAAGGATTATCTGATCTTGGAAATTATATGAATCCAAAAGAAAAGAAACAAAAAAATTGGGGAAGAACCGGGGGGCCGGCCACTATCGTCTTTGTTTTTGGATTTTTGAAATTTTAATTTATTATTACAGTGAAAAAAAAATTAATTTATCATTGATAAGTTCCCCAATATTTCTCAGTAAATTAAATAAAATCCGTAACGGCCCAGTTGCATTTACGGTTCGTTTTATTTCTCGGGTACAAGATTCATCCACGTCAACATTCTTACAATGTTCAGAGAGGTACAAGGTCCGAGCTGCGCTCCGTGCTGTGCGGATGACTTTTTTTGTTTTTAAATTAGTGAACGCGATATTGAAATGGACTTAATCCTTCTCTTTCTCATAATTTCACCCCTTTCGTTATAGGTTTTGGACCCGAAACATCTCATAAAAAATCTCAAACTCTTAACTACCGGGATATCTCTCGGGAAACACAGATGGCAATGTGTAGTTTGTTGTAGTTTGTATGCATCATATATGTAGTTTGTTGACAATGTTAATATATGCCATGAACATCTTTTTCACTGTTCACATAAAGACTGATCATTTATTGATTGATATTTCTATTTCTATTTAATTTAATTTAAATGTTAAAGGTGAAATGGTTCATGTAAACGGAAAGATTTGTGTATCTCGAAACATTAAATCCAAAATATATTAGTACACAATTTTGGGATACCATACATCTCCAATCTCCTTAGATACTAATACATCTCTAATCTCTTTAATTACTAATGCATCTATTTGTCCGGTTTCTTTGCTTACTATTCTGCAGCTTTCCTTAAGGTAGCGTTTGGAAACTATAATTTGGAATTGAATTTCAATTTCAAATTTATCATTTAAAATACAAGATTTTTAAATTCAATAATTTGAAATTTTTTGTTTGGGAATTAGTAATTTGAAATTCTATAATTTTAAATTCATTGTTTGGATGACTAATATTTGGATTTGGATTTGGAATTGAACTATTTTTTTACAACACAAAAATTAAATAAAAACTAACAAAAATACAAATTACATGACAACAAAGATTATATTTTAAATTTTCACATCCATACACATTCCCTAGGAATAAAAAGAAAAGTATTTACCAAAATAACAATAAACTGTTGAAAATTCCTAAGTTGCATGTGTTTCCCATCTCCCATATCCCTGAAAGTCTGAAATACATGTAAATTTAATGGCCAAAGATCTTAGCCATAACTTCCTCTTACACAAGTAGGTTCAGTTGTTTGTCTGCATCTCATCATAACAGGAGCAACCAGCATCATACTGTAAAACCATGATCTCAATATGTCAAGCCTATTTTATGTAAAATTAAAAAGCATCCGAAAGCTAAAAAGAAGATGGTTTTTTAGCCAATTTGGGTTTCATCTAAAGAGTCACCCTAACCAAGTTGAAATTAAACTAATTTCTATTTCTACTGATAAGTTTACTGAGAAGTTGCTATCCTTCTCTGTCCTCTATCATTCAGTTAATCATAAAGCATACAATTGTCCTTCTACACATGAAAAAGAAAAGTTTAGGCACAATTGATATAATTTGCAACCTTTAGAATGTACTATATTTTCAAAACTTTTTTACTATAAACAGGGAGTTCTATTTTAGGTTATAAAACAGAACACAACTACTAAGATAGAGGGAAATGGGTGTGGGAATTTAAACTCTAAAATAGAACGTATCGAAGTAATGAGTATTTAGCAGTAGCCAAAGTGATGAGTCTAGCTAGATTCAGCTGTACCAACAACAGAGAATCTAAGAGCAAAAATAAAGAGAACAACCCCCAACTTAGCAAACACTTTTCAATGACATTTACTTCTCAAAAGAACAGAGTTTTCACCACAAAAGTAGGACTAAAGAAATTTACACAGGGAAATTTACATAGACCATAGAGTTTCTAGTTATGACACACAACTATATCAAATTGAGGCAGCAAAAAGGGTGAGCAATAAACATTTTGGAATGTCAAATATCTTACATATTTTCTCCAACCCTGTTTTTACCCTTGGCACATAAGAGTTGAGAAAAGTCTAGACCAAATGCACATCATAGCAGGACCAAACATTTTCTCGCTTCCAAATACCAACAAACTAAGTAGTGGAACAAATTGTCAACCAAGAATAAGATCAACAACTTGAGCCACATTTAGGCAACACCTTGGCAATTTTGTTTCCCTCTGGAAGAATGTTTCCTATGTTCACAACCCAGTTTTATTGCATATAAGAGTATATTATCAGAAGATAAACATCAAGATGTATTGTATGCAACTACACTAATAATTTCTTTACACCATAAACGACCCCTGCAAAGCCAACTCTTCATGATAAATAAACCTTTCTAGAGATAACCTGAAAAGTTTTATTTATCATTGTTGCTACAAAGATCTTCTTAATCCAAAAGAGAACAACAAGACATACGAAAGCAACACAATAGGAATATGAAAGCAACGTAATAAGATTATCTAAATTAAACAAATGATCATCACAAAAGAATTATATCCCTTCATCCCCAAGCATAAACTTTGGAAGGAACTACGGCAGCAAGGTTATGTTTAAGATATTTCAAAACTTTTTTATTATAAGTTATGCAAAATATGATCAGTTTTTCCAGATAGATGTATTTGGCTGATGATCCAAAGACCCTTTTTTCCGGTGGGATCAGTTGGCCTCCATTAATACATGTTTTACAACCACCGAGAATATTCTCATCTGTACAGTAACAAATTTTATCTGTACAGTAACAAATCTAACACGTACAGTAACCAATCTTACTCTTATCGAACCAATCTCACCGGTGTACCAAACAGGGCCTTAGTAACTAACCCAAAGTAAGAAGTTTTAGGAATAAGAAAAGTGTAATAATGACTTTTTTTTTGTCTAAAGTACCCTTTAATAAAATTTAACCTCCAAATAAAACAAGTTTAGCCCAACTAATATTTTTCATTTAATTAAGAAAATATTTTTCATATTTTTATGACAATAATAGGTTTAGCCCAACTATAAATTTGTTTTATTTTTTTAAGGGTCAGTTATAAATTTTAAGATCTATTTTTTTTAGGGTTTTAGAAAAATAAGTTTAAACACTTATCAATAAGGTTTAGCTCAATTATTAAATTGTTTTATTTTTTAAAAGGATAAATCTAAAATTTTTATACGCTATAGGGTTTTGAAAAAAAATTATAAATCATAAAATTGTTTTATTTTGTAAAAGGATAAATCTTAAATTTTTATACGCCATAGGATTTTGAAAAAAAATTATAAATCATTCAATAAAATTTTTTCTATTCAACAAAATTAGCAATAATCAAATTAAGAGTAATGTTGACCATAAATGTTTATCTTACTTGCTTTTACTTTAATTATTTCTTCTTATTTAATATGGTGGGACTAAAACTTAATAGCTTTTTACTTTCTTATAAATTCCATGCAAAAAGTGGAATTGTCTCCCACTAAAATGGTGGCTTATCTGATGCACCCATGCACCAGATAAGTGGACCTTTAAATTAAATGAAATAGATAGGAGTTCTTCTTTGCAAGGAAAAAAAGGAACTCACATGTACAGTACGTGTCAGTGGTAATAGTGGTCAGATTATACCAAGTGTTGAAGTGCAATATCTTCTTATATATGACATGCCCATGGAGTTTAATACAGATATCCATGGATATATTGAACAAATATATCGAAGTATCGATGAAATTCAAAAATAAATGGTTCAAAACGCACTAAAACGACAGATATTTATAGTAAATGTTTGAATTTTGCCTTAAAATTTTGACCAATTCTTATTTACATATTTTCACATATTTTAGAGTCGAGATATGATAAATAGAGTATATGTAGACATTATTTTTTTTTATTTTTTTTAATATTTTTTACTGCGAAAAAGCTTATATAATATGTATAAATCAAATATACTAATTTAATCATACATTTATTTTATCTTCAAAATGATGGTTACCAAATAAAAATCACTTCATTAAATATAAAATCCAGACTTAATTGAAACAGATATTAAGTTGAAACCAAGACTTAATTGAAACAAATATTTTGACAATAATGTGACTTTTACTTTGAACAAAGCTTTGGGTAAAAAAAAAATTGACATAGAAGTGTTGTGTCGAATACTAAAATGGGAATGTTAGGAATATTATTATTCAATATATGACCAAAACCGGATCGGACCAAATTGTATAAATTAAAAAGCTAGTGTTACTTTTAAGAAAACATGCGATTATTAGTTTAAAGAAAGCTTTGGGGGAAAAAATAAAAGAGACATAAAATTATAATGACCAATATTAAATTGGCAATGTCAGGAATATTACTATTCAATAAATTACCAAAAGCCATTCGAATTAAATTGTATTATATTATACATGGGTTTATCTCAAACTGAATCACTTAAACAAAACAATTCTTCGTAGTACTATTACCACACTTTTATAGAAACGACTTCAATTGGCTAATATTTTTGAAAAAATGACATAATTAATCGAAATGTCGCTTATATTATTAATTCTAGATGTAAAAATGAAAAAATATTTAATTTAATATGCATATTTACAGATATATTGAGAAATCGATAAATATCGACAAATAAACAGACATATCGATGGATATCTAGTGACATTGAAATTTTTTTTGGATATTTATATCAAGTGGTACAGATATCGGATATATCGACGAATCTATCGAGATATGAGGGATATTTAATTCCATGTACATGCCATGGTCCTAAAATTGTGTACAAAAATAACAGGAACAGGCAAAGGTATTTACTTTATTTTGTCCGTTAGTTACAAAAATTCTTTGCTTCCTTCACTCGCTTTCTTCTTTCTCCAAAACTAACAATCAAAGAATCTCCATAGATTGAAGGGAGAGAGAGAAGTGAAGTGAGGAGGTAGAGAGACATACAGACTACAGTCCCCTAGAAATGCGGAGTTTACCGTTGGGCACTTCAGTTACAGTTTCCCCTACATCTACAACTGCAACTACTTCCTCAAAATCCTCTCTTTCCTCCCTCTCTTTTCCCAAAAAACATCAACCACCACTAAACTTGTAGAGAGTAGTTTCAACACCAATACTTAAATTCTTTGGAAGCATAATAGTTGCAGTCTAAATGTTTGTTATAATACTTCAATAAAGGATTCCGAGATAAATTTTGATTTTCTGCAACTTTTCCTTTCTTCTTCAAGGGGTTCAAAGCAGGCTTGTGGGTTACTATCTGTTAGTTCTTCCTGTTAGTTCTTCTTCGGTTAACATGACTCATAACAGTAAGAGTAGAGTGGAGCTATTCCCTATAGTATTACTTTATTTATTCAATTGGGTTCTATGTTTATGCTTGTGAAATCAAAAGATATACTCTAAACACTTCTTCTTGTTTTACTGCCAAAAAAACACTTCTTCTTGTTTCTGCTTATGGTTTTTATGTATTGAGGGTAACTTTAATTTATTTATGCAATTGGGTCCTAATTTGTTTACGTTTCCTCTTTGCTTCAAATTTCGACCATATAATTTTTGTCGCTTCCAATTTCAAACTGATTTTTGTCGATTGAGAGGAATTATGAACTTAATCCAACTGTTCTTATTTACAAAATGAAAGTGTCTTTTTTTAACCCGGTATTAAAGTTTTGTATTTTTTAGTTTTTAATTTTTATTTTAAGTCTGTTAATCTTAAAGTCAAAAATAAAAAGCCACGTGTCACTTTGTGATTTGTTCACGCACTTTTTCCTTTAGTGTAACTCACTTCCCGTTAAAATTAACAGAATGGACTTATTTGAGCTTTTCCGAAAAGTTGAGGTACTTATTTGACTTTTTTTAAAGTTCGGATCCTTATTTGAGATTTATATCAAAGTTTGGGAATCTATTGGAGATTTCAGCCTTATAACAACTAGTGTTCATTTATTTATTTATCTAGTTTAGACTATGACAATCTTCTGGCCAAAAAACAAAAAGAGTAAGACAATCTAAATGAAGTAGTAGGTTACAAATAAATTATACTAATTATTATTGTTAATAATAAAAATATAATAATTCAAATAAAACAAATACAATTGACTTTCTTCATTTTCCTGTTGTTAGATGCACCCTTTCAAGTTTCAACATTAGATCTAATCATATCCGAACGTAAGGTGTGTTTCTTTAGTTAAATGAAAAAAAAAAAAGAAAGGAAAGAATCAACGTGCATATATGAAAATCCTTACTCAACGGCGACTTTCCTTATTTTGATTTTAAAAGCAAACTCGAGATTCATGATGATTTCCAGCATATAGTTCAACTCAAGGATAAACGACATCATATCATAACCATTTGTTGATGCCAAAATCGTCAACAAGGCTTCTAGTCAGCTAAGGCTTTCCCTAGTTGGCTCCAAGCTTCCAATCTCAGGACGGTCACCTGAAAAAGACAAGAAATTAACACGTGAAGCGGTGGGGTAGGTCCCCGCGTAGGTGCTCCGGAGACATATGTATTATCAAAGGGTTTTGAGTGAGAAAGTGAGGGGTTGTTACCCATATATATGTAGTACGGTCCGCATGACCTAGAACTAATTAAGGTCACGCATTTCGAGATCACGTGCAGG
Organism: Corchorus capsularis; assembly: GCA_001974805.1. Taxonomy (NCBI): domain Eukaryota; kingdom Viridiplantae; phylum Streptophyta; class Magnoliopsida; order Malvales; family Malvaceae; genus Corchorus; species Corchorus capsularis. The sequence continues at coordinate 24,950 of AWWV01009322.1, read as the reverse complement.
AGTGCCACGTCATGACTAACGGCTAGTGCGAGCATGTGGGTTTCTCGTGGTATAAGTCGATCGATTGGCATCAAGGCTCGACTTGACTGAGTTTTGTTGATCGGCAGCTCCTAAGTAGCAATTGTTCTTATACTCAACACCATTAATTGTGGTTTGTGAGACTAGAAAGTATTTGTGCATATATGTGTGTTTCTTTTTTGGAGGAAAAAAAGACTCTAATGGCCCTTTTTCATATAGGAAGAGAGGAAAAGGGTAAAGTTTGAAATTTCCTTAATCCAATAATTATGATGTACAATCATACATGTTATTTTTTAACTCAACCCTTGAATTCCTTTTTTTCCTACAAAATGGAGACTAAAAAACAAGATGATAATGATGATCGTTATGAAGGAGAAGATCAACTTGGACTCCTATCGTATTGACTACCGGAGCATCGTTCACTTGGCAGCGCTACCCACCTTCTAAAATTTGTTATATGATCAGTTGATATAAATAATAATAATGAAAAGAACGTGGTATGCAAACCTTGGTAGGCATACATGGGCACTCGGTGAATTGGAACATGCCTTGCTTCCCAAGAAAAACAAAATATGAAGCCTCCCGTACCAATATTTGCCAGGAAAGGAAAAACAAAGCAACTCCATGGGAGAAGGTGATCGGTCGAGAGTCGAGACGTGTGAGCAAAAATATCCCTACTTTGCTTCATATCACATAGGCTTTCCTTTAGATTTGTTGCTTCATAGATAGACCACATGGATCCTTATTTCTTCCTTATTGAATTCTTCCCAAACAGCTTCTCAAACCGAGAAATATCAAAGAAAGTAGAAAACTTGAAACTAAAGGAACATAGAATCTTGTAACATATTAACAGGCTTGATATATATCTCAATTTCCTCATTTTAAAATATTAATGGTCGTTTGAATGTGTATGTCTTCATGCCGGAGGGCATATATACATGTATATATTCTCTTTCTTCTTGGAGAGTAAGTCCAAGATATTACGTACAAACTACAAATTATAGTAGAAGTTGGACTATTTTAATGGGCCATGACTGATGTATGCTTCTATAAAGTCTAAACCATTAAAAAGCTTTAGAGGTATCTTCTAAGTTTTCATGGTGTCGCAAGGGCGATGGAGTTGTTCTTGTTTACTGGTTGGACTATTTTTCATTCTCTTTATTCTTGACTATTTTTCATTCTCTTTATTCTTGCTTCCACTTTTTTCCAAAACACTGCTTCTGTTTCCAAAATTTTTTAAAATGGAAAGAGCCTACCAAACATGTTTTCACTGTTCTGTTTCCAAAAACAGGAAATTGACAATAGAAAACAGGAAACAAAAACCATGCCAAACGAACTCTATATTATATATTCATTTTAGTTCGGCTCCCCGAAAACGAAATCCAACTCCCCCACTGCTATAACTTTCCCTTTTTCCAAGGTTTCTTCAATTAAATCACCATGACTTAGATAATTATAATAATAGTGGTTATTTAACACCTCAAGTCATATATTCAAACTTACGCTAAACAAGCTCTGAATTACCTAACAATTCCAAAACTATATTCTTATTGATCATGATCAAATTAAAGAAGTTCATCATCAAACAATAATAATTTTGTTAAACGTAAGGTATATAAACTCTCTCATACATGATTTTCATAACAAAAGGGAATAATGTACTGAAAAAAAATCTTTTAGAAACAAACAACCACATGGTATATATATATCTTCCTATTGCTTGTCAATGGTATACCCCTCGGATTCTTTACAATTTGTGCCGAGCTCGCTCGTACTCATTAACTTTACTCGTGGGACTGGACAAATTTGTCTAAAGCATCAGTGTTCAAAGCATCAAATTGCTTCAAATAAGCAGCTACACAACGCCCAAGTTTCACAGCATGTTCATGATTTGGTGCCTGCAATTAATATTGTGTTCATTTCATTAGCCACAACTAATTCAGAGCATATAAATTAAAACTTAATTATGATTCACTACAAACAAAATGCCATTTACCAACGGAGACTTATACCTACGGTATGATTCCGTTTATAAAGATGGGCTATACCAACGGATTTTGATCTCTGTCAGTATAGTTAACACATATACCGACGGGAGTTCCACTTGTTGGTATTGATTTATTCTATAGTAACAGTAGATAATCACCCGTGAGTATAGTTATGGGATATACCAACTTTTAGCAATTAAAGCGTAGCTATAGGACAAAAATGAAAATAATATAAATGAAATATAATTTTTATCTTAATAGAATATTATTTTCTATTTTTAAATTAATTCTTTCATAAGTCATAAATATACTTTACCAACGGTTTCTATTTTCCGTTGGTATAGCTCTTATATGTAAAAATAAAATACACAGATTTGCACGTGGGCCAAGCCAGACTTCATTTTTCCTTTCTTCTTCTTCCTTCGCTCTTCTCTTCTTCTTTCTTTCAGAAACCCATCGTCGATTTCTACCCCCATCGTTGCCTTTCTCTTGTACGATAACTTCAAGAAAATACTTAAAATGCTCGCCCCGACCTCCTATTCGTTATGCTCTAGGTTATTTTGACTAAAATTTTATCATTTTTTCCCTAAAAATCAAAAGATTCGAAAACACTCCCAAGCGTCGATCTACACCACCCGCCGTTGGATGGAGCTAAATTTGAGATATGTCGTTTCAATCTTCAACATCTTCCCCCTCACCGTTGGGTTTAAGCAAAAATTCCCTCTATGGTCTCCAACTCAAATCCCTAAATTAAGTTGTTTATCTTTAAAAGTTCTTTATCACTATTTTCATCTATTTATATTAGATTTTTTGTTAATTGCTCATATTGTTGTGGTTTTTTTGCTGTTATAATGCTCAATTTGATTTTTATATTCGTTAATATATGTGGATTTTGAAATTTTATTTTATTCACGTTTTAGTTCTTTTTTTCTATTATATAAGATTGATTTATGATTATTTGGTTCAGGTTTAATGAAGGTTCATAGATCATCACAAAATTTCATCAATCGGGTAAGTTTCCTCATGCTTTCACGGTAGGTCCCCCCCCCCCCCCCCCCCCCCTTTTTTTGCCACAAGGCTGAGGCACATTTTAATTGAAAATAGAAGTCCATTACTTAGCAGTAGTGATACTTACAAGATTTGCAATAATACATATACTGCTCTTATTGTAAGTTCTCAACTATTAATTACTTAATTATCTTAAGCTAGATATCCTGAGACAAGTAGATTGTTTTTGTTAGATATGAGAATGGTTAATTTAATAACGTTTAGAATTTTTATATGCAACTAGGTTGTTACCTGAACTCTCTTGGTTTTAAAGAACAATAATTTATTTGGCTTCTTTGGTACTTGAATCTTATTGAGTTGGATTAGTGTGTTTTTTAATAGGTTAATTGGATAGTCTAGACTCCATAAGTGAAGGCCAATAGAAGGTACAAACATTAGGTGATGCCATTTTCCAATTGGTATAAGTCTCCCTCATAGTTCCTTGTCATTAATCTTGTTAGTGATGATGATTTGCTTTGTTTGAAGTATGATGATTGTACTGTTGCAAACTTTTCATGCTCCATCATGTTCATGTGAACCCGGTATTTGAATGATTTGCTACTCAATCTTATAGGCAAGGTTCAACATCGTTACTCTTGGTGTATCTCATTTAATTGCACTTCCAGCTATGCATCTCTTTGTTTACTTCATACCTACATATCAATTTGTCTATCTATATATATAAAATAGTATTATGTTAGATCTTAAGGACTTCCTTCCTAGTATATGTTCAAGTAATTATTACCGAAGTGAATGTTCATTTATTTTTTCTTGGTGAAACATAATACTGAAATTAAATTTATTGCAATTTTGTAAATTAGACAAAATTGAATGACATCTTTTACTTATCCGAGTTACTTTAACAATTTAGTATTCCTTGAATAATATAATGGAAAAGGAAATATAGAAAGAAGATAAATATCTAATGGTGCTGCTAAGAATTGGCTTCTTTATCATGTTGGTGGGTGCTCTGTTTCTTTTACCTAGTTTCTTTTTTTCCCCTATCATTTGTTTTTTCTCTTTCTCATTTTTTAATTTTGTTTCTATAACAGTGATTCATTACTTGGGATTGTTATCTGCAGCTTGTCTGATTGGATAGATTATTCGAAAGAAGTCCATGATATTCTCAGTGCTCTTAAAAATGTTAGAGGTGCTTAAATTACATATTTTCTTAAGTTGCCATTTGCTAGCTATGTTTCTTTTCTAATTGGCGTGTCATTATTTTATCTATATACAGACTCTGAGGTTGAGCTCAAAGTTCTGCTTCTGCATTTAGCCAAGGAAGTGGCCATTTTTGCAGACTCTTATGTGTCTGGTTAAGAAGTGGTGAGTCATCTTCTCTTCTCTTACTTTTTAAAGCTAGTTGATACATATAAAGGAAGTGGCCATTTTTGGTATTAAGACTTTTTTTATGTGTCTTTAGTGTAGCCTGTGAACAGTTATAGTAAAATTTTAAGTATTGTATATACTTGTAATGCTAGAATGGGGAGCTTGAAAGTCTTAGAATTCATGGAAATTAAAGTATTAAACATGGACCTTTCGCGCATAAGAGTATTCTTGGCTACCATATTACTTGTGTCACTGAAATTTGTTGACATCTAGGTGCTCACTTTGTTCTTGGTTTTTTACTAAATGAGATAAGTTCTACTATATATATGAAGGTCTAGTACATTATCCTTTTGTTGGAGAAGGTTGAACCTTTACTCCCTTAAGAAATGAAAATCTACAAAAGTATACTCATCTAGAGTGGTGCTCATTTTATGCCCTATATGAGTTTTATTTTTTTCTGTACTTTAAGTCTCACATTATCTATTAACCCATATTGAACTCAATATTTGAACATATATAATTCTTAACTTGGTATGCAGTTACATGGTCTTGTGGATGATTTGTTGTCTTCTTTTATGATATACTCTTTTGTTTCTTCTTTGGGCAGGAACACTATCCATTAACTCACCTTGTTAGTCAGAAAGGGAAGGCAAGTGCAGAGAAAGAATTTTAGGAGTTATTGATTTAGAAGTGTCAATCTAGAGCTTAGAAGATTGTGAATATTTTGCCTACTTACAATGGGTAATTATGCTTCAAGACATCTAAGTTTCTTATTTAATTAGAATTTATTGTATGAGACTTAATTTTTTATTGTTGTAAGATTAAATTTTGTTCTTACTTTTAATAAAATTTATTATATAATTTTTATTCTCAATTTAAATGAGAAAAAATAATTAAATATATATTTTTTTTGAGAATTTTAAAATCTATACCAACGAACAATTTGTTGGTAAAATGATTATATCTTTTTAGAGTAAATTATGATATACAAACGGACAGCCATTGGTATACACCTATACCAACGGCTCGGGGTGTCGGTATAAATGTCTACATTACACAAGGTCGAAGGAGATATACCGACGGTAATGAACTACCAACGCATAATATCCGTTGGTATAACTCAAAACCCTATTCCGACAGTGCCATTTTTGTAAAGTTGATACTTGATATATAGTACTACTTCTGTATACCATAATGTGTAGTTCAAGGACAGGAGAATCAAGTTTAAGATGGAACCACGCCCCAAAGCCAAGAGCTCGAACCTGTTAATTTTCATCAGCAGTTAGAAAAGCCGGTTTGGTAGAAGCGCAAAAATGTATACTAATACAATTATTAGGGCCAAATTGGCTATAAAGGTTAACTACATCTGCATAATCAAATATCAGTTTCTTTACATTACACATTTGCACCAAACTTACCCCATCTTGACTAGACATTTGCGTAAGGTTTGGATGTGAAGCAATATGGTTCGTCAACTGCATCAACACTTCATTTCCATAATCCTGGAATGATCTGCATATGTTCAAACTATCAGTAACATTAACAAAAACCCAGACAAACCGAGAAGCAGAAGCAGGGGACTATATATGATCAGTAACATTAACAACAACCCAGACAAACAGAAAGCATATAAAACAAGGAAAATGAAACTCTGATTAAAAATTTAAAACTAATCCAAAAGCCCAAATCAACAACAAATAAAATAAATAAATATAAATAATTAAACATAGCTAAAAATTCATTAAGGAAAAAAAAGAAAGAAAAACACATTGTCCTCCTTAAGGGTACAGTGGAATATATAATTCCAATTAGGCAAATTAAGCTGAGCCTGATATCGTTGAGGAACTGGAAGAAATTTTCCTCACCTCTCGTCGTTGTCCTTCAAAAGACGTGTGAAAGTGAAAGAATAACTTCGACAGTTGTCGCCACGAAGGCTACCATGCGTATAACGGTTAACAGGTTCAGCTTTATCTGACGCTGGACTGTTTGGAGCACGGATACTATTATAATTTAGGGTTGGAGCGGCGTCAGCAGCCACTACAATCGAACTCGAACTCGAAAACTCGAAAGCAAGAAGAAGATCCAAAGAAGAATTGATTTAACAGCTGACTCCATTGGTCTCTTCCGTCACCGTCTGTTGTTTAGAGAAGAAAAGATTTTTTTCAAAGAAAAATGAAAATTCTTCACAACTCGAAAAAAAGAAAAAAAAGAAGGAAAAAGAAAATTGGAAGAAACTAAATTCAAAGAAAAACGTGAACAAGCGAGGGAGAATTGAGTAAGCAGAAAAAGCAAATACCTTCCAACTGGCTTGCAAGAATCGATGCTTTAAAAAGACAACTTCCGAACCAGAAATAAATGCTTCTTGTGTCTTGTCTGGCTTTCCTTTAGGAGAACACTCGGACGCTAAGGTTTTTTTTTTTTTTTTGGTTTGAGAAAAGAACGCTTGGGTTTACCGAGAAAACTCCGACGCTAGGGTTTTTACTTTTTTTGTATACAGCTTTCATGTTTTTATTTTATTTTTTTTTTGGCGAAATGGCAAATTTCGTGTTCACTGTTCAGTAAGTAAACATTGAGTACGTGCATTGGACCCAAACCCAATCTTCAAAGAACTGGCATTCGACTTCGAGCCCTAAATAAGAGATTGGGCTAAACCTGATCTTGTAGGAAATTGGGCTCAAATCCAGTAACCACATCATTGTTTTACTTGTCTCGTTGGGCTTAATCCAATCTCCTACAAAGTTGGGCTTTAACGACTAGTATTATTTATTTATTTATTTATCTATCTAGTTGAGACTCAGTCAAGTCAAGCAATCTAAATGGAGTAGGTTAAGACTCAAGTGGTTAACAAAAATAAATTAAATTAGAACTGTTATTTTTTTTTTCTTTTTTAAAATGAGAACTGTTATTATATGCAAACAATATTATCTTATGTTAATAATAATATGATTCAAATAAATCAAATACAGCTGAATTTCTTCATTTCTCGGTAGGTTAGATTCATTACCCTCTCAAGTTTCAACAATATTAGTAGAGGTGTCAAAACAGGTGGGTTTCGGTCAAGGTCAAATGAGTCAGGTAATTTTTCTGGATCATTTGTATTTCAAGTTATTCGTGTTCATGTTATTTGGATTTTGGGTCATTTGAATCTCGGGTTGTACGTGTTTTGACCTCTAGTCATTTAGGTTACGGGTTTTTCGGGTCTAAGAGTTGGGTCAATTGGGTCGGTCTTGAGTTTTTTAATGTTTAATGCTTAAATTTATTTAATATATATAATTCGATTTATTTTACAAATAAGCATAAATATTATATAATTCATTACCAGCTAAGTTTAGCAGGCGGGGATTAAAGGGTTGATAGTTGTCTTCTAAGGGTATTAACTTACTGTGAATATCATCACAAGTGGGATATGTGTCAACTTCTTAGCCCGTTTGTGAAAGACAATTTATCAAATAATTCAAGTAAATATTGGTTATATAAAATCTAAATTTATGTTTTTTCATCCCTTCAATTAAAATTATAAATAAATAAATTAATAATATAAGTATCCATCAAAAATGAAAATTGAATTACAGCTGGTTAGTATGATAGTAGTATCCAATAGATAACACCGCCAAGAAATTACTGATTAAGGTATTATTATTTATTCATTATTTGAAAAAAAAATTACTAATTATAAGTTTATCATAAATTCATATAACTGGTTTAAAAAAATTGTAAATTAACCAAATATATTGATGATATAAATAATAATGAAAAAGAACCTGGTCTGCAAACCCTGGTGGGCATACATCTGCGATCGGAGAATAGGAACATGCCTTGCTTCCCAAGAAAAACAAAATATAAATCCTCCCCTATCAATAGTTGCCAGGAAAAGGAAAAACAAAGCAACGCCATGGGAGAAGGTGATCAGTCGAGACGTGTGAGCAAAATTATCCCTACTTTGCTTCATATCATATAGGGCTTTCCTTTAGATTTGTTGCTTCATATATAGATAGACCGCATGGATCCTTATTTCTTCCTTGAATTCTTCTCAAACAGCTTCTGATGATCAACCCGAGAAATGTAAAAGAAAGTAGAAAACTTGAAACTAAAGGAACATAGAATCTTGTAAACCATATTAACAGGGTTGATCATATATATCTCAATATCCTCATTTTAAAATATTGGTCTACGTTTAATTTGAATGTATATGCATGTCTTCATGCGCGAGGGCATATATACATGTATATATTCTCTTTCTTCTTGGAGAGTAGGTCCAAGATATATATTACGTACTTGATCATCTTCTTGTGGAGGAAGTAGACAAATTGAGTTATATATAGTAGAAGTTGGACTATTTGAATTTAAATGTAAAATACTGGATAGTTGAGTTAAACCTCTCAACTAATGGGAATGCTTCTATAAAAGCTTAAAGAAATATATACATGTATATATTCTAAGAGGTAGCTTCTAAGTTTCCATGGTGTCGCAAGGGCGATCGAGTTGTTCTTAAAGAAATATGTTTTGGTGGTAGGTCACCTTCCAATTTGAATTTTATAAGAGATTATTTATTTTTAAATTCGAGACGAAGTGAAATACTAACCAACTTTTGGCCAAAAAAAAAACTATCCAACTAAATCATGCGAGGCCCAATTAAACATTCAAACGCAACCCAGTTCGGGCCTAAATGATGTCCAAGGTCAGCCGGCCCACTTTGATTTGTAATCTTGGCCCGTGATGAGTATGTGTAAAGGTCGAATGACAATTTAATGAACTAACACACCAAACAATATTGGTTCCGTAAATAGAGCAAGTTTAACATGTGCTTATACTAAAAAAATTTTAATAAACAAATAAAGAAACCAAACCTACATATTGTGTTCTGGGATGGGATTACAAAAATTTAGGCAACATACATCTACTAGTTTAGCTAACAAAATAAATAAAAGTTATTAGGCATTTAGCTTGCAGATGGTAGAATATCTGAACTTTTAGTTTCAGCATGCCTGGATCATGAAGTCTTGGATTCAACTCTTACGATTTATAATTTGTTTGTTTATGTATTTAGTAATTTGTAGGTAGGTATAGTTTCAGTTTCTAAGTTCAAGAGCAGGTGTTGTGAGATTTATTTGGATAACGTTTCGGTAATATTGTAGCTAATTATATAGTGGTGTACGGATTTTCCTGTGCGTTTGCACTTTCAATCTCTTTAAAGAATTAATCAAAACCACTACCTCTAGATCTAACTCTTTCAATAAAAAAGTTTATTTCTAAAAAAAAAAATTGATATATTTGTCTTATTTATGTGTTCCATATAAGCAAAAAATTTTCATAGATAATTTTCTTTCTTCTTCTCAAATTATATATTTCCCAAGTCTTTTTATCCTTGAATCATGCACTTCCACATCCAAACTGAACTTTTAAATTATCACCGTGATATACCAAACTAAACCTTAAAAAAAGTTTATTTTTGAAAGGTCTTCTTGTTTATATACAATATATTACAATTTCCTATAAATAGTAGTATTTCTTATACTATTGTTTATAGGGTTTTTGACACATCGGGTCTTTTTTCGTGTTGCTTTTTGAGGCTGAAAAGAGCCATGGAAACTATCTTTAAAAGGAAAAAAAAATTATCAAGATGTTGGAAAGTTTGAATGGCAAAAAACATGTGGTATTTTACCAAGTCAAAATTGGTAAAAAATGCCAAGTCCAAGTGTTTTTGAAAATATCTCAACCACTCAGATGATGAGAAGTTTGGTAAATAAAAAATCACCAAAAATCTCTCTAAATCTGATTTTTGGATTGATATTTCTAATTTACTTTCCAATTCTAACCCTACCATTGGCCTATAAATAGAGACCTTTCCTTCTGCTTTCAAAGCAACAAAAAAAAGCAAAAGCTCTTTCTCTCTCTTTTCTTTCCCAGCATTAGTTTTCTGTTCCAAATATTATTCCGGTTCGTTGAGAATATGTGTGCTTCCTCTTACTCAATTTTCCTCGTTGTATCCTGGGAAACAATTCCTGATTTTATCCTCGAGCACGGGAGGCAGGAAATCTGTTTTAAGGAAACTGCTTCAAGCAGGCCTCGAGCAACTTTCGGTCTTTTCTAAACCCTTCTTATCATTGTTAATTTTATAGTTGATTTGCTGTTTTGATATAATCTGGTTAATTGGCTTCAGATTATGTTCGAATTGATTTCAATAGTTTATGTTAGTATATATATATACTCTGCATAATATAGTTAAATCTGTTAGGTTAAGATTCTGTTAGTTTCATCTCATTTGCTTCATATACTTATACATATTTATAATATTTATATATGCTGCTAATTTGATTTTGTTTTGGTTTCTTGTGACGTGGCTTTTTGTTACAATAGTCACGTGCTCTTTTAATTTCTTTTAGTTACATTTAATTTGCACATATATATATATTAATTTTACATACTTGTAATAATATATTCTGGCCTATTTCTTGTTTCTGTTATCCATTTTATTTTATGGTTAAGTGCTAAAGCTGTATATTTATTCTGTTATAACGTTTAATCTATTCGGTTACTTTTGTTCTAAATTCTTTTGGATTCTGTTTTCCTTTTACTTGATTATTATTAAATCCCTTTTTGCTTTCCTTTGTGTTTTAATCACTAACAAGCCATATTCTACCTAACACAAGACACTAATTTATTGGAAACCACTCACGAGCAAAATTATGATCCTAAATAATGAAAGATTTAATCATAAATATGATCCAGCCCAATATCTGATAAACCCAAATCCATAAATCACAACAACCCTAATCAAAGCCCCTATACCCCAAGTCAAGAATCCTTGCTTGTGAGTACAAGTGAACATGAAACTTTTTTTTTTTTGGCCGAAGAACATGAAACCTGAAAAAGCAGAAACTGTCAAACTGACTCCAAATATAAATTGAGCTCAAAATCTGAAGAGATCACTAATTAGAAAATAAATATGTAAACTTCAATTACAAACAACTCATGAGGCCAAAATTACAACGGAAAATAAACCTTGTGAAAGAATGAATGTTTTTCCAAAAAACAAGGGTATATTGACTCTAATTTATAATGCCTGCAGCAGGAAGTTGGCTACTCGGTAAGCTCTACAAATTGCCTTCCTATGATCTAATGTCGAACAGTGGATGTTTAACTGATCATGTTTAACCAAAAAAAACTGATCATGTCAAACTTTATCATTTCAGAATCTCCGGTAACATAGCTTTCGCCCTCTCCAATATGTCTTTCATATCATTTTCCTCGAGATTAGTAACATTTGTCAAGAACTCCAATTCAACCACCCATTCAGAAGCTTTATGGACTGTGTTCAAACAGCAAGAGTTTACATAATTCATCAAGGAAGTCATAATGATTTAAGGCCACTATCATATTTAAACAAAAGAACATATATAATTGTAATGTATATACCTCTTATTTTCCAATCAATCAAGGTTGAAAATGCTTCGGCGGCTTCAGTTGATGATGAAGTACTGCAACATGGTGAATGGCATTAATTTAATACTAATAATCTAACTACAACTTAGATGAATGATATTTAACAAGAAAGTACGTAATTTAATACTATATATATATGCTTAATGCATGGTACTGTAAATGCACAAAAATGATTAAATTTATCATACTATTAGTAGTAGAGACCAAATGGGAAGACAGATCATCATAATAAGGTGATCAAATTAATCATTATCAAACTAAAACTAACTAATTAAGACGTCTAGTCCATGGTTAAAGTTGACAATCAGATTCATCACTCACAAACGCATTCAAAAACCATTAGCATTTTGCTTAACTCAACAGCATTTCATGATAGATATGATCAAACCAATAACCAGATCAAAAAGGAAAAAAACAAAGTAAAAATTGAGAATCATATATATACACACCTATACTTTTGAACTTGTCCCATAAGAGAAATGCCTTGATAAGCAGCCTGGAATGCAAATATGTAAAATTAAAATCAAAGGAAATCATTTTTTGACATTGTGGGTATGTATAAGATTCAAATATATAGACACCGGAATTCCATGACATATATAAAACATTTAATTCTCAAAATCAATATATGCATGCAAGGGAGATATATATAGAGTTGAATACAATACATTTAGCTGTGACATTTGATGAGAAGCATTATATTCACCAGGCCTCCAACGAAATGCTTAAGCTTCCATATGCATTAATGTTGTTTGCATTAATATCCTTAGTCTTATTGAAGGATTTTCAGCAATAGCATAAGCTATTGCTTTTGTACCATTCTCACTACTGTTCACACCCTCCACTGTGGCATTAGCATCAATTCGAGTTCCACTGTATATATATACACATCAAATATCATACGAGTGAATGATAAATCACTAAAACCCTAGTAGTTTTGAGACAATTAATGAGAAAAATGAATTCCCTCACCTTGGAATATTTATGACGCTGACCAGATAATAATAGCCACTGCAACGCTTTTCTCCACTGCATCCGCTAGTATAATTATTTGCTAGTAAGGTGGTTCATTCGCCCCTATTTTATACTTTGGAATGATCGAATAACTCAAAGTCGGTGCCTGGCTAGCTGAAAATGCTACGTCTCCTAGCATTCCCAAGGCAAGACATGCCATGATGAACTCCCAATTCCAATTCTTTGGGCATTTGAGAGGTGTGAAAAAAGAAAAGAAATTTAAAAAAAGTCAACATCAGAAATTCATATCAAACCCCTAAAGAAATCATATATATCTATACTATCTATCTATACTATATATAAAAGTACGAGTTTTGAGAAACTTTTGAATTGCCTATTGTACCCTTATTTTTCAAATATATTGTCTTAAATGCCATTGCTTAACTATTATAGTTTTATTCTACTAGAAACTCTATTTTTATTCAATTAAATTAAATCTAATATCTTTATAATTACTTTATTTTTACCAAAAAATTTGGATATACTAAAATTTTTCTAATATACAATTTTATTCTACTAAAAACTCTATTTTCATTTAATTAAATCTAATATCTTTATAATTACTTTATTTTTACCAAAAAATTTGGATATATTAAAATTTTTTCTAATATACAATTTTATTCTACTAAAAACTCTATTTTCATTTAATTAAATCTAATATCTTTATAATTACTTTATTTTTACCAAAAAATTTGGATATATTAAAATTTTTTCTAATATACAATTTTATTCTACTAAAAACTCTATTTTCATTTAATTAAATTCAATATTTTATATGATTTTTTTTTATTTTTACCATTTTAATTTAAAAAGTAATTGTGATTGACATTTTCTATCTGATAGTTCGATGTATTATGATTAAAATTTGTTATTTTCCTAACGTGTAATTATTTTATTTGACTTATAATTTATTTTTTTTCCTTAATAAATACAACTTTGTTGTGGGTTTAAATTTGTTGTTTTATACATTGTTAATATTTTTATTTGTGTGGAATAATTTCTTTTGTTACTTTGATGGTAAAACCCAATGTATATATAAATGGGCTGGTCGGGTTGGATTTGGGTTCAGTTTCGGGTTAAGGAAATTTTGGGTTATACGGGTTCGGTTAATTTTTGGTTTTAGGTTGGGTTGAGTTTGGATCGCTCAAATGTCGGGTCATTTGGATTTAGGTCATTTTTGGTTTCGGTGTTTTTCGGTTTTGGGTCATATGGTTCCAATAATTTTGGGTTTGAGCCTCTGGTTTAGCCTCTAATTTTCAGGTTTAGGTCTTTTCGGATTCTGGTCATTTAAATATAACTAATCTCGATTTAGGTAATTTCGGGTTGATCGAGTTCTGGTCATTAATGATTTGGGGTCAAATAATTTCGGTTTCGAATTGAGCGAATTTTTTGGTCGAATCGAGTTGGATCTGGTTCGGTTTCAGCCAGTCAAGTCGAATACCCACACTCGGATGAAATTTTGTCATCTCTAATAATATAATTTTTTAGGACAAAATTAGTAGTATACTTAAGATTTTAATCTTCATATAATTTAAAGTATCACGTGCAATGCACGTGGAAACAAAGACTAGTATATATAAAAGTACGAGTTTTGAGAAAAGCCATTATTTCTAATAACTGTCATTATTTAATTAATTTTAATTTTGTTAATTTGCACTTAATTAAATCTACGAAATATATAATTAAAATCGATAATTTTTCATTAAACAAATTACTAATTCGGTACAAGAAAAGGAAAAAACAAAAAATCGAAGTTTTCTTTTCTTTATTTATCGTTGAGAATAGAAAAAGAAAATGATTTTAAACGGCGCTGTATGTTCGGAATCCTTAAAGCTAGAGAAAACCACGACTTCTCCCAATCACAGCTTACCTCAGCTCTCCGGTTGTTATCTTTACACAATTTCATTAAAATTCTCTACTTTCTTTAAAATTTATTTCAATACTATATGTTTTCTTTTAATCCTTCGCTAACATCAACTTTACCCTCTTTCATTTTATCACAGGAAATTGGTTACAAGAAAGAACCTGTAGAAGGAAGCTTGAGGAGGCAAATGACGAAGCGTATGCCACTAGAATATTTATAAATGGAGAAGTGGATTCCATGTATTAGGGTAGGGTCCGTTTGGCATCGTTTTCATTTTTCTGTTTTTTGTTTTTGTTTTGTTTTTGTTGCGCTATCAATTTTTTGAAAAAAAAAAACATGTTTGGATATACAATTGTATGTTTTTAAATAAAAAAAAGTTTTAAAAAAGTAAAAATGTATAGGAGTTACTGTTCATGACTCTACTTCTATGTTTTGGAAGTGTTATGGAAAAACATGAAAGCACAAAATTTTTACTTCCACTTTTTTCCAAAACCTTGATTCTGTTTCCAAAATTTTTTTCCAAAACCCTGATTCCGTTTCCAAAATTTTTGAAAACAGAAACAGCCTACCAAATATGCTTTCACTATTTCGTTGGCAAAGCAAAAAATTGACAACAAAAAACAGGAAACAGAAATAATACCAAACGACCCCTTAGTAATTAATTTTGATATTTTGTAACAAATAATCTCGGCATCGTACAGGGATATATATAGCTAAAGATTAAAACACTCACGTTTTATAGTCAGTGGCATGAGTCCATATTTATATTTAATAAAGTTAATTCACTTTTCAATTGTCTGAGTTTATTTTATTTGCGTTGGGGTTGACAATTGATAAAAATACGACTGATCAATTAATTACTTAATCATGCAGCCTAATCATAGAAAGGTCAAAGTAATTGTTTAACTACAAAAGCAAAATATCTATTTCTTTATTTAATAATTTTTTTTATTTATATATGTTTACATTAATAATGGTTATGAATCTTCACAGGTACTACTTAAGACTACTTCTTAATCACGTTAAAGGATCGCAATCTTTTAACGATCTATTAACTATTGATGGAATCCCGTGTTCAACAATATTCAAGGAAGCTGCAATGAAAATGGGGTTATTGGAATCTGATCAGAGCATATCAGAATGCATGATGGAAGCTGTTGTTTTTCAAATGCCCAACGAACTGAGACATCTCTTTGCAACTTTATTAGTCAATCGTCAACCAGCAGATGTGAGGAAATTCTGGGAAGATTATTTTGAGGCAATGTCTGAAGATTATAAGAGAATGCATGAAAACTCAGTAGAGACGCAAATTGCACGCACATTACAAAGCATTGCTTACTACCTTGAAAGCATGGGAAAGAGCATCGAGAAATTTGATTTGCCAAAAATTGATCATCAAAATTTGCATATCAGAAATTCCGCACACAAGGAAATTGTAGGTGAATTGAGCATTAAAACCCCACACGAAGATCTACATGCATCAGAAAAGCTAAATGAAGAGCAAAAAATTGCATATAAGGCTATCTTAGATCGAGTCGAATCAAGAAATAGTGGACTCTTTTTTCTTGGACGGACCAGGGGGAACAGGCAAAACGTTTCTATATCGTGCAATACAGGGCAATTTAAGGTAATAATAGCAATCATCAAAGCTACAACCAATATACTCAAAATCATATTATTTATTATACAATATGTTTATCGGACTAACATTTTTACTAATATGATCGCAGATCAAGAGGTCTTATTGTCTTAGCTACAACAACTTCCGGGGTAGCGGCAGCAATTATGCCAAGAGGAAGAACAACACACTCGAGATTTGACATACCACTACAACTGACGGAAACAAGTATTTGTTCAACTTCCAAACAGAGTGCAAAGGCGGAACTGTTAAGAAAAGCAAGACTAATATATAATATGGGATGAAGCATCAATGGCAAAAAAGTTCGCAATAGAAACAGTCGACAGAACAGTGCAAGATATGATGAGCAACAAAGAACCATTTGGAGGGAAAATGGTTGTTTTTTGTGGAGATTTCAGACAAGTGCTCCCCGTTGTACCCTGGGCAACAAGGGAACAAACAGTGAATCAAAATTTGGTCAGATCAAACCTTTGGCCAAAAAGTGGAGATACTGAGATTGAAAAAGAACATGAGAGCAAGAGGAGACCAAGACTTCGGCAAGTTCCTCCTTTGAGTGGGTGATGGAGTAGAACCTACCAAAGAAGGTGATTTGATATTTTTACCAGATTAGATGATTATAAAGTATGAAAATGATGAAAAGTCAGAAAATGATTTGATCGATTCGATTTTCCCAGATTTAAAGGATAATTCAACTTCAGTTGAGTACATGACCAACTGCGCGATTTTGACAACCAGAATTGAGTACGTTGATGGTGTAAATGACAAGATGATTAAAATATTGTTTGGTGAGAGTAAAACAGACAACAGTTTTGAGGAAGCAGTTGATGACTTGAACAACAATTATCAGGAAGAATTCTTACATACTTGAACAACAGTTTTGAGGAAGCAGTTTAATGTCGTATAAAATAAAATGCAATACAATAAAAACTCAATTGGTTGTTTCGTACTAATTGTATGATGTTATTTTATAGGTTCTTCAATTTATGATTTATAATATAATTTTTTAAATTATTATTATTTTATCCACGTATTTGTTTGAGCCTTGAATTGACTTATAGGATCTTCTTCTTATAAATATTCCTGTATAAATATTCCTGTATAATCTTCTTATTAAGATTACTTATAATTTTAGTTTGTAAAGAATTACTCCTATATGATTAATAATCATCATCATTGAACTAATATTCATCTTAAGTTTGGTAAAAATCATTAATAATAATTTCACTCAATTAATTTTCTACATATAATAATTTACTTCAAAAAAATTATTTTCCATGTAAGCTTGGTCAAATTTAGAGGAGTTATAATTAATTTACATACGAGAGAGATAGCTCACACTGGCGCGTTGAGCATTTTGAAATTTGAATTGTTAAATGTTGCTTTTATATGAATTGCCTTCAGTTTGGTGTTGTTAAGGAGTAGCAACAGTTTGGTAATGTAAAGGAGTAGGAAAAGTTGAGTAGCAAATTTTTAATGCAATAAATTGATTGATATGAGCTATGCTCTACATTGAGTAAAATGTAAAAAGGAAGTCTTAGGATGAATTTGATTCTATTGAATCATTCTAGTAAGTACATTGTTGCAAAGGCATAGACATTTTTGCTAAAAAAACCGCTTCAAAGTTACATTTACTTAAACTGAAAAGACAAAATCCATAAACATTTACTATAATTTAAAAAGTAAATAACATAAACACTTAAATTGAAAACATAAAATTTGGAGTTGTGGCTTGCTTTCCTTCACTACCCTGGTTGCTTGCTGCTATTACCTGGTGGATTTGCTTTTAACCTGGTACGACCTTATCGCCCTGTTTTAGTCTTTTCTGACATGGCTAATTATTAAAAAATCCTATTAATTCTAAGAGGGAATGTTGATTATCGAACCCGTTCACCTTTCTGTAAAAAATGATGGACAATTTATTCTATATCAAACTATAAGTATTTCATTCGTTCATAAAAAGAAAGACCAAATCAACCAAATATACCAAGAAAAAAACTGTACTGATAAAAATTCTTTTTATAAACCCATCGCAAGACAACAAAAAATGACGGAAAATAAAGAAAAAAATCATTATGATTTGTTTGTTCCTGAAAATATTTTATCCCGTAAACACCGGAGAGAGTTGCGAATTCTAATTTCTTTCAATTCAAGGGATAAAAATGATATGCATAAAAATACAGTATTTTTAAAAAATTGTGGTCAAGTTTTGTTTGTTTTAAAAAAATTAAGCAAATAATACAGTTGACTTCTATTTCCTGATCAGTTAGGTAACTTAGATTAGATCAACTCTACTATAACTACATGATTTACAAGCTTCCAACATTAAATCTGAGAGGTTTTATGTAATTTTTTCTGTTTATTTGCCAGAAATCTGAAAGTTGTTGAGCTGTTGTTTTAATAATAAATATATATATATAAAAAAAAAATTCAACGTGCGCATGCATGGCTGAAGCAGGAAGGTGAAAGATGAAGAAGAAATGATATATGTAAAAAAAGAACCTGGCCGGAAATAGTTTTGCAAAGTGCAAAGGATGCCAATTAGGATAACTAAATTATCCCTCAAGGAAATACTAGGATTTTGAATCCCTCGACTTGAGATAAGAATATCTGCGTGCATCCATGTAATTTCTTGCGTTAATCTGTAAAAATAAGAAACTTATGCAGGCATTGGAATTACTTGTATTCATCTTCAATAAGCAAAATTGTAGGCAAAGACCATTCAATTTCTTATATCATCTTTTTTTTTTGGCACCAAATTTGTGATATCATCTATAGGCACTTTTGCACAAATATTGGTTCTTCCGATTTTATTCATGTCCTCTGCGTATAGGCTGGATCGAAGGGTGGAGATTTCTTGCCATTGCTCCCTAAGTTGAGACTTAAACAGAATTATCATTCCAATAGATTTTCTTTCTTTTCTCTCAAGAAACCTCTTTTCAAGTATCTTGATGCTCAACATTCTCAAGCACTGTACTGTACCCTTTTTTTCCTTTTTGTTTGGATTTTTGTTCATTTTGTTTCACTACGTTTTTCAGGTTAATTAATCCAATCAGGCTATTAACAGTGATATTGCGACCAAAGAGAATAGAGCGGGAGTTACCTGATCTTTCATATCAGTCTCCTCCATAGATATATAGGCTGTTGATTTAGCAATTTTTTTTTAATGTTATAAAAAAAAAGGAAAAGGGAAAATCAGCATTATTATTAAGATAACTTGAAGTTGGTTCCAAAATTTTCAATAAAATGCTATTCTAAAAAATCCTAATAAAGTAACATGGAAATGTATCGAGCATTGTTACAAAAAGTGTATATATCACCGCCTCCAACAAATCATGTTCTCTGTGAATATCTGTATCTGATTACTTTTTTTTGACCACTTTTTTAGTGGACAAACTTGTCTACATCAGAAGCGTTCAAAGCTCGAAACTGTTTCACATCGGCAACAACGCAACTTCCAAGTTTCACAGCTTCTTCATGGGTTGGTGCCTACAATGTTGCAATTTTATCAGCTAAGAATTTCACACCTTATCCACAAAGTTGATAATACTACATTCGATATATATATTACAGTATACCTCAATGTAAAGTTGAAGGGCAGGATGATTAAGTGGGCGTGTCAGAAGGAACCATCCATCATAGCCAGAAACTTGAACCTGTTTTTTCCCAAGTGAAAAACATGTTTAGTTTGATGCAAGAAAGATATTCCTAACCCATTCTTAGAGCCAATATTGGCTACTAAGGTGAAGTATACTACTATATCTAAAAAGGCCCTTATATCAATCAGTTTCTTATATCAAATTACTTACCCCATCTTCAGTATACACAGCTTTCTGAAGGTTTGGATCTGAAGCAGTATAGTTCTTGGACCCAAAGTGCTCCAACACCTTTTTCTCATAATTCTGGAATGATCTGCAATTCCTAACTATCAGCAACATTGAAAAAAACCAGACAAACCGAGAAGCATATATAGGATAGTAGCCATGATTTCATACCCTGCTTCAACAACGTCAGTATGATTCTTATTAACTTCCAATGTTAGCTTCCATTTATTAAAACATATTGGGCCTTCAGTACATGGCATATTCCAGTATATCTCTGCAGCACGTTCCAATATGTCATCCATGTCAATTTCCCCAAGTGGGGGTCCAGGAGTGGAGAAAATTATGTCAACCCTGTCACCACTGCCTATAAACAAGATAAAAGATTTCAAGTTAATTAAAAAGGATTATATTAAAAAAAAAAGGCAAGTCCCTAGTTCACTTTGTCATCTAAACAACAGTCCACCCAAGAAAATGATTATAATAACTGTCACATAACTTTAAAGGATGTCTCATCTTACATACTCAAAAATGCTAATTGTAACCTTACCTTTTGTGGTGATGTTCCCATGAAATGCCTCCCTTTCAGCAATCGTTAAATTAGAAAATAACCTACATGAGGGAAAGTCATCAATTACACAAGCCACTTATATTAATTTACAGGAAAATCTCAATAAAAAGGAAAACTCGAAAGAGTACATTGAAATTTGGATTATGATATGTGCAGAATACACAATGCTGCCTGCCAGTAATACCACTACTGCTACTGCTATTGTCACAGTACAGTAATCGTACTTCGTAAAGAATGATATTATACTACTATGTTAAGTAAATCATATCTTTGATAGATTGCCCAGTCTACCAATGATGACAGGAATTTTCCCCAGCCTAAAGCATACAACTTAGACAGCATTTAAGAACTAGTAACTAGACTTGCATGATCCATTATTTGATGACATATCCTTAAAGTAATAATTGTTACAGTAACATATATAACTATTAAAATAAAAGAATGGGATAAAAATGTAGAAAATCATCACTGACCTGTATCGATCATCATCTAGCCCCTTCCTAATGCCTCGTACAACAGCATCCTAGAAAGAAGAAAGCCAATTTCAAGTTACCAAAGCAAAAATAAGTTACTTTTAGTGATTTTCTTGCAGACCATTTGCTCATGATCAATGCCAGTAAGATATATCAAAGAGAGAGTTTATTTCTCTTCCAACCAATCCAAAAAGCATGTAAGTTATACCCCAAAAACATGCATTAGTTGATTATATGTGAAGAAAATACGAGTATGATCATAGTTGTTTTTATATGTGAAACTCCCTCGAATTCAACTATGACTCGTACCCAAAAACATCCATTGGTTGCATAAATGTAGACTACAATAAAAATACTATAAAATTAACCATATAAACAAAGACTTTGAAGAACTTAACATTATGTTTGGATTGCGGGTAGAGGGGGGAAGGAAATAAAAGTAAGGGAACAAGGAACCCCTCCCCTTGTTTAAATTTATATTTTAGAGGTTGAGGGAAAGAAAACTATTAATTAATACTCTTTAATTTAATTTTGAAATCACTAAAGTTGAATTTAAAGAATAAGAAAAATGTTATGCCTAACTAACTTCCAGACATAAGCAATACAAACTGGAAAATGGAATTTAATAATAACTTGGGGATCAAAATTATAGTTATGCTAAAGAAATACCCGTAAAGACAATATTGGTGTAGAGATATTAGAATCATTAATACAAAGGAAAACTGTTAGTGGTTTAGATTCATTCCCATTCCTCCCTTGCAAAAATATTCCATAAGCAGAAGCCACTGCTTCCATCATATGCTCAGTATGGATTCCAGCATCAACGTCCCTGCTTATATCATTGAGTGCACATCAAAGGAATGAAAACAAAATTAATACTGATCACCATAGATCCGCATGGCCAATTAATGAAGCATTAAAAAAGGAAGAAGAAGACAATTTATGAATGGAGTATCATTTTCCTCCTAATCATAACAAATAAACTTGGACAACAAGTAGAATAGGATGAGAATTGTAAAATTAGAGTAACATTTAACAACAATATAATACTCCTCACCCCTCCTGCGCATTCCGCAGACTCAGAAAAGCACCTTTACAGTAATAAGTTGGTGTGCATGGATGTTCATGAGGATTTGCTGGTGCTGCTGATCCTGAACTGGATGGAGGACCATTATCACGCTTAAAAGCACCAAAACCGATCGACTGTTGTCCGCGAGATGGGCCTATCAAGGTCAGGATCAAGATGAATAGATACTTAACAGTTGACACCATTTGTCCTTGGCTTCAATCAAGGGCTGGCTAAATTAGAAAAAGAAAAAAATTGTCACAGATAAAAAAAAAAAAAAAAAAAAGACCGCCGCTTCACAGAACATATATAGGTCAAATTATCACAATATATAAACCCTAACCCAAAGGAAAGGATGCTAATGACCAATTCTTGTTTGGATTGGATAAAATTGGTGAGGGAATGGAAGGAAAGGAACATTTAACATTTCTTGTTTGGATTCACTATATAAACAAAAGGACCGACCACATTTTATAATCATTTCTCTTATTTTATTTTATTTATATTGTTATTTTACTTAAATCAATGCATACAAAACCCATGGGTCAAATCTAATTTCCAATCCAAATATGGGTCAGTAGCCAAAAAGACCTCCCGCCCCATCTCATCTTATCCCGTTCCTTACTGGTCCCTTAATCCAAACTGTAAAAAACTTTGGCTATATAAATGATAGGTTGTATAAAGAACTTGGCAGAAACCCTAAGACCTTTTTTTTTTTTTAAAATTTAATGAATATTCTGATGATCGCTCCATATGGACTCAAAACATGCTGGGCAGAATATAATCTTTAGTGCAAAATTAGGCTCAAATCTAGTCCAACATCATTTTTTATGTAATTGGGCTGAACCCAATATCTTAAAAGTTGGGCCTATGATGATTATAATTATTGCAAATATATACTATGGTATCAGTTATATAGTAACCCGGCCAAAAGCAAAAAAAAAACAGTTATACAGTAACCGTAATAGTTTATTTGTTTGTTTAAAAAAAATTAAGCAAATAATACAGTTGACTTTCTTTTTCCTGATCAGTTAGGTAACTTAGATTAGATCAACTCTACTATAACTACATGATTTACAAGCTTCCAACATTAAATCTGAGAGTTATTATGTATTTTTTTCTGTTTATTTGCCAAAAATCTGAAAGTTGTTGAGCTGTTGTTTTAATAGTAAATAAAAAAAAAATCAACATGCGCATGCATTGCTGAAGCAGGAAGATGAAAGATGAAGAAGAAAAGATGTATGTAAAAAAAGAACCTGGCCAGAAATAGTTTTGCAAAGTGCAAAGGACGCGAAGGATATTGCCGGCGATGCGCGCAAACGTTCTTTTCTGCATGAAGAATTTAACCATATTCCTTCCCTGGTGATGCATGCAGATAAAAAAAAAAGAAACAAAATATTCTGCCCTTGAATATTTGCCAGAATATCAGCAACTCCATGGAAATATTCTAATCCTGTAGCTGCTTCTTTTTCTCCTTTCATATGCTCGCCTTAAAATCTACTTGAGAGTTGAGACGAGAAATGATCCATTACAGAATCGAGAGATCGAGTCCGTGGGATCATATTCATAACTCGCTTCGGATGATACAAATATCACATTATTTCTTCAGCTCCTTGCAGCTTCTCAAGCGTTTTTTGCGACATCCACTAAAATCACCATAATCGTTCACCAAGTATATATGCGTTCGCTTCTTCAACTCACACGTCGCCATGATTTTCTTTTTGTTTTCCAAAATGCAACGCAACAGAAGGTCGTTGGAAGAAGAGTATAAAGCTGGCTATGTATGAATGAGTAATAATTAAACACCTACTGCTGGCAAGTGGCTGGATGAATTTAATTCTAAATTTAATGCGCGACTTTTTTTCCAACTAAAAAAGAAGACTTAGTATTTATTAGGTTTATGTCATGTGTCATTTCTTGAATGAGTCATCTATACAATACTAGTTTTTACCTTCACGTGTGTTGCACGTGGCACGTTCGAACCAAATTTGTTTTGAAATACTTGAAAATAATAAGAAATAAAAATCACAAATATTGAATTAAAAGAAAGGTTTAAATAATTATAATCATTAGAAGTAGTGAACGTTTTAAAATACAATAATTATTATTTAATATAATGAAACTGTATTTTTTAAAGCAAAAAATTACTTTTATGAAAGTAGAATTTCTTTATATAAAAACATTTTTTGTATATGTTTCCTTTTGTTTTTTTGTATCTTCTGACTCAACCAAAACTTTTGTTGAATACATGGAAATTCTCCGAGAGAGTGCTACATATATATAGTTGTCCATGAGAGAACATTTTGCGGCAAATATACTCCAACATTCGGTATCGTTTGTCCTTGTATTTTGTTGATGGTTATAGCGAAACAAAAACAGATAGGCTATTGTTTCCTTTTAAATTAGAATGGATATCCTTCATTTTTAACAGGTGATCAAAGCAGAATTCTTGGAAGAAAAACCTAGCATATTGGCATACTGCAATTTCTGCTTGTATCATGTTATAACCAAAGTTTTTGCAGACCATTCTTGTTCCATTGCATAAACCGCTGGATGGATCAAAATTCCTGAGAAGTATAACTGGATAATTTTTTTTTTCAACACCAAGTTGTGCGGTGGCAAACCATTCGGTAGAGGTAATTGTTGTTTGAGTCATCTACTGCTTCCAAATGGTTCTTTG
>AWWV01009320.1:0-71047 GCA_001974805.1 Corchorus capsularis | reverse complement strand
TTTTTATTTAATTTGAATTCAATATTTTTATAATTTATTTTATTTTTACCATTTTAATTTTAGAATTTTCAATTAAAATATAAACTAACAAAAGTATTATTATCAAGTTTAAAAGTTAAAATAAGTTGTCTAATCATTAATTATTCATATTTTTTAAAACTAATTAAGTTAAAATTTTATTTAAAATTTAATTATAGTGATTAGTCTGTTTCTATTTTTGGAGCATGTTGGTATAACATGAATTTAAAGTTTTAAAAATGAGAAGAAGAGTAACATACAATTATTTCCTTTGACTTATAAAGTTAGAGATGTCAATCGGGCAGGTTGGGTGGGTTTCGGGTTATCGTCACTTGGGTCCAGGTTTAATGAGTTAGGTAATTTTTTCGGGTCATTCGGGTTATCGTTTATTTTTCTGATCAAATCGGGATCGATCGGATTGGACAGGTTATTGGGTTCATGTCAAGTTTTGACAGCTTTACTTATAATTAATGGGTCACGTGCAACGCGCGTGGGAGTGAAGACTAGTAATAAATAAAAAGCAAAATAGCACTACCTTATAAATTACTATAAATTACATTCCTAAAAAAAATTATTAAGTAATAAGAATTTAATTTAATCAGTAAAATGGTAACCTAACCTCCATTATTATTAAAACCTTTAATATATTTTTTATATAATAACCATAAGTTTTTCATAAACAAATTTTTTGGTAACCATGTATTATATCTCCATTATTATTATCATGATGAAATGGTTATTAGAAGTTTTTTTTTCTTGAATGATTATTAGAATATTTTGTAATGTGTTTTTGTTTAATGTATACATTGGACTCACTAATCTAGAATTCTTGAAGCGTGCAATGTCAAACTTTAAATGAAAAAATCCTCCCAATTTTTTTTTTATCTCCATTCACAATACTTGAATTCAAGATTTTTGCTTATATTCATTGACATTGGCATTTTTCATTAAATCCGTTGGTTCTTTTTTTTTTGGCCGAAACAACATAATATATTATTAATAGTAGAATAAGTCATTACAACTGGTCAAAGAGCTAGGGACGAGAAAAACAGAAATCCCAGTAGCTCTTTAACAAAACAGAAGATAAACTAAGGAGGGGCTGGAACACCATCTTTGTCGCAGATGTAGAGTAATTGGGATGGGGGTCGAGAAACCCAATCAAGAGGGCACATCCCTTTCCTCATAGAAGTCGCAACCCAGTTGGCTGCCATATTTGCTTTCCTACCAATCCAAGAGATATCCACAGTAGAAATCAGGGCCATAGCATCTTTAATATCTTTAACAATTGGCAGAATTTTCCAATCTAGAACATAGTCCTTGGGAGAACTTGTAATACTGCGCTGCACAACCTCAGAATCTGTTTCAATAGCAAAATGTTCAAACTGACGATCTTTGGCAAGAATAAGAGCTTCTTTAACAGCAATGGCTTCCGCCTCCACACTAGAAGTTACCAAGAGAGGCTTAGCAAGACCATCTATAATTCTGCCATTGCAATCTCTAACAATGACTCCACAAGCAGCAGTACCTGTGAGTTCATCGAATGCACCATCGCAGTTAATTTTCAAATGGCCAACAACAGGTTTCTGCCAAATAGCATTAGCACTTTCCTTACTATGAACTTTGGCTGCTGTATTCCTATACTCTTTAGCTTTTTGAAACTCAAGGACTGCTTTCTCAGCGACATAGATAACATGCTCAACACAGAGGCCTTTCTTTTCAAAACATGCAGCACACCTAGCCTTCCAAATCTGCCAACATATAAAAGCTATTATGGCCTGCAACTCAATTCTAACTGATTCTCTAACACCCTTCATATTAAGAACTTCAAAAATCCACACATCAAAAGTAGTAATCCTTCTCCTATCAATCTGGTAGTTAAGACAAGATCCAAACCAAACACACTGGACCCAATCACATTCCAAAAATAAGTGCTCAATTGATTCTTCCTTTTTTAAACATAAAGGGCATATAGGAGACACACAACATTTCCTTTTCCAGAGATTGTGAAAAGTAGCTAGACTATTGGAGCAGGCTCTCCACAGAAAATTTCTAATCTTATTTGGAACAGGTAGACTCCAGATAAGCTTCCAAGTATGGCTACTGACCTGATGTGAAGAGGAGGAAGTAGACAGGATTCTTGGGGCTTGATCCTTAATTGCAAAATACCCTGATTTTACAGAATAAATACCATCCTGATTATGAGGCCAAACCACCCGGTCCTCTTCATTGCTGTGGGAAATAAGAAGTTTCTCTATATTGTTGATTATAGCAGGTTCCACCTCTTGCTTGATAGCCTTCAGCTTCCAAATCCCTTCTTCCTTGTCCATTATTTCTGCTACTTTCCTCGGGAGGTTACCACCAATGATTTCTCCTTGCTGTTTAAGATAATCATATCTCGGTACCCATCTATCCTTCTAGATATCAACCTTCTTGCCATTGATAACTTGCCATCTTATATGCTCTTGTAATACCTTCCTGCCTTCAATGATGCTATCCCAAGACCATGAAGCTCTTGATATTTTGCGGGCCTCCATAAAGTCACAGTCCTTGAAGTAGAGAGCTTTGAGAATTTTAACCCAAAATGCATTAGGTTGGGTTAGAATCCGCCATCCTTGCTTTTCGAGGAGGGCCCTATTGAAGTCTTCTAGATTTCTGAAACCAATGCCTCTTTTCTCCTTCCCATTTGTGAGCTTTTCCCAACTTAACCAGTGTATTTTGCTACTCTCATCACCTTGTCCCCACCAAAAACTGGCCATATCAGAATTAATTTCTCCACATAACTTCTTAGGCAACTTGTAGCCAGACATAATATAAGTAGGCAGCGCACTAGCAACCGATTTAATGAGAACTTCCTTACCACCTTGAGATAGCCAGCATTGCCTCCACCCTTGCAGCTTATCTTTAATCCTCTCCTGGATAAACTTCATTGCTTGACATTTAGTTTTACCCCAAAGGTTAGGCACTCCCAAATATGTTCCAGGGTTAGGTGCACCAACAATCTGCAGAGAAGCTTCAACTTGAAATCTGACATCAGCAGGAGTGTTGTTGCTGAAAATTATACTAGATTCCTGCAGGTTCACCAGCTGGCCCGAGGCATCACAATAAGCTTTGAGGATCCAAGTCATGCCATCACAATTCTCCTTAGTAGCTGCAAGGAAGAAAAGAGAGTCATCTGCAAAGAGCAGATGGGTTAGAGGAGGACAATACCTACTCAAATAGGTACCATGGAGGACACCAACAGACACGGCTGAGTGGACCATTCTAGACAAGACATCGACAACAAAAAGGAAAAGATAAGGGGAAATAGGGTCCCCTTGCCTAAGACCTCTACTAGGAATTATACTACCAGAAGGCTTATCGTTGATAACAAGAGTATATGAGACCGTAGAAAGACACTCCATAATCCACTTAATCCATTTTTGACAAAAGCCAAACTTTTCCAGAATTGCTTCCAAGAAACCCCACTCCACCCGATCATATGCCTTGTTCATATCCAACTTAAGGCCCATATAATATTTCTGACCCTTCTTCTTGAGCTTAAGGTAATGAAATGCTTCAGAGGCTATCAGGATGTTATCTTGGATCTGCCTTTCCCCAACAAAGGCACCTTGCTCCTGGGTGATGATAGAATCCATATAGGGTTTGAGTCTGTTGGTTAAAATTTTGGAGATAATTTTATAGACAAAGTTGCAGAGACTGATAGGTCTAAATTGGTTTACAGATTCTGGGTTTTTGGTTTTAGGGATAAGGATGATATTAGTGTTATTAATCTCGTGAAGCATTCGACCAGAGGAAAAGAAACTCTTAACAGCTGCACACACCGCCTCCTTCACAATCTCCCAATATTTTTGATAGAAAGTGCCATTGTACCCGTCAGGGCCTGGGGCTTTATTAGCCCAAAGTTGAAAGGCTGCAATTCTGATTTCTTCCTCAGAGATATCTCTAGTGAGCTCCCCATTCATATGATCAGTTACAACCCTAGGAACATGTAGCAGAACTTGGTCCCAATTCTTAGAATTGTTAGAAGTGAAGAGATCAGAATAATAAAGCTCGAATTCCTCAACAATCTTCTTTTCCTCTTCGATCCATTCACCATTGTCAGATTTAAGATTGAGAATTTTGTTGGTCTGTCGCATCTGAATAGTAGTTTGATGAAAGAACCTGGTATTAGCATCCCCATCCTTGAGCCACTTGATTCTAGACCTTTGATACCAGTACTGCTCTTCTTTACTCCATGCTTCCTTAAGTTGAGAAATAAGTTCCTCAACCTTAATACAGCTTTCAACAGAACACTCATTATCTTGGATGGCAGCAATTTTCTGTTTTAAACATTCAATGGCCTCCTTATTATTGGGGAAAGCCTTTCTGCTCCAATCCAAAAGGGCTTTCCTACAGCTATTCTGTTTTTGCACCAGGATATAGGATTTAGAACCCATAAACTCATTGGACCAGCCATCCCTAATAACTTGCTCACAATGCTCACTCTCAGTCCACATGATCTCAAATTTGAAAGACCGAGGGGTTTTTTGATCAATGAAGTTCGAATCTATCAGAATAGATGAGTGATCCGAACCAATAATGGGGTTATTGAAAACCTGTGTGTTAGGAAACTGCTCAACCCATTCAATGTTAACAAGGACTCTATCCAACCTTTCCTTAATAACTAACTCATCTCTTCTCCCAATCCAAGTGAATTTCTGACCTTGGAAGGGTAGATCAATCAAATTGCAGCCATCAACCATCTCCCTGAATTTCCTAATCTTCCAGTATTCCTTAGTATTCCCACCTTCCTTCTCATGGAGATACAGAATATCATTGAAATCCCCTACACATAACCAAGGGATATTCTGATATTCCATTCTCCTCTTGACCAGATGCCAAAAATGAGCTCTATCATCAGCCTCAGGAGGCCCATACACCCAAAAGATACGACAAACAACACCACTCTTCAGATCAGTTTCTGTAGAATCAATTAAATTCTTGCAGCTTCTGATTATATGGACAGAAACATCATCATGCCACAATAAGGCCAAACCACCACTAAGTCCTTCCGGCTCTACATAAAAACAAAATCTAAACTTCAGATTCCTCTTCAGATTCTCCATGTATTTCCTCTTATTCTTCGTCTCCATAATAAAGAGAATCTGGGGACCATTTTTCCTTATGAGCTCTTTAAGAGCTTGGACTGTCAAGGCTGGCCCCGCACCCTGACAGTTCCATGAAAGCAGCCTCATATATCTAGGGTGACTGTTCTAGGACAGCCACCAGAACCCTTAGAGTTATCAGCCGAAGCTTGCATTGCCATCAAATAGGCCACATCAGCACTAACTTGCACTTCTCTAAGTCTTCCATTACCAACAATGCTAGCTCTTTTTCTCATCCTTCTGTTCACCATAATCCTGTTAGCTTTATTACTCATTATAACATCAGTATCCTGGGAAGCAACCATATCAACAGCTAAACTGCTTTCATTAGAAATATACTTAATTATAAAGCCATTTTCATTCTCCACCCACATCCTTTTACTACTAGCTTTATCATTCAGCAAGGCATCCTCAAATCTCCTTTTAAGATTTAAGTTTCTAAAAAAGCTCGATAGACCAATCTCTACTTGATGCAGAACAGTAGGATCAACATTCACCACAGTAGAAGTAGACTGCTCAGAAGACAGAGTATCAACTTGTGATTCATAAGCTATACTTTTAATAATGCTTGAGTGATCATGCTCACTTAAGGAAGCAATAAGTTTATCACAACCAGATTCAGAGGAGACCAGGTTCTCCTTATTACAAACTAGGGAGTTATCAACATAAACTATATCCTTAGAAGAAGGGGGAGTGTTAACAGAAGATAAGCTAAGGTTTTGGGAATTAGAGGGATTTAGAGGTGTATTGGTTTGCAAAGAGAAGGAAGAATTGGATATGTCAGAGAGGGGACATTTTTGAGTAGAACAAGAAAGCTCAGTGAGGGAAGAATTTTCTATTAATTGAGAAGAGAAATTAGATTTAGATTTGGGAGGAAAGAATATTTTTTGTTTTAATAGAACTTTTTGGATTTTTTGTGCTAGGTTTATAGGAGGTTGTGTTATAAAGAATGGATTTAGGTAGGTTAATGGGCTTGGATTTAGGAGAGATGGGCTTAGAAAGAGAACATTTAAAGGAAAACAAATCATCACCCGAAGATTCTAGGCTAGAAATATTAGGGGCACACCTTCGAGAACCGGTTGACTCAGTACTAAAAAAATCTCCTTTGTCAACAGAGACTAACTGGCTATCCACATATTCAGCAGTGATTTGCTTATTCAGATCTGAGTAGCCACAATTTCCACTACTATCGTCACCAACATTCTCGATTCCCGAACAACTAATTCCTTGGGAAACGCAATCAACTACACGCGCTTTATCATTGGAAACACCAGAGTTACCACGCGCTTGGCTGACCCTTTCAGAAATTTCAACGCGCTTCCTAAATGAATTACCCACAAACGTCTCACGCGCCGCCATCTTAGATTTCTTGGCCAATTCACAAAACTCGCCCTCTTCTTCCTCGTTAAGCACTGGAATCCCATCGGACTGAGATTCCGGCAGTACTCTGGTTAAGATACCAGCATTTTCATGAAGAGGACCCTCATAAGGAAGTTCAAAAGTTCCTTTCTCATCAACATTTATCAGCCGATCCTCCATAACTGATCTCACCGGAACTGCTCTCATCCAAGGTCCAAAAGCACATTCTCTGCTACCGACTGGCATCGATTCACCACAGTTCTTCCCAGATGACCCAACTTCCCACATCCAAAACAGAAATCTCCTAATTTCTCATACTTCAATCTTACCCAAATTTTCGCCTTATCTTTGCGAGGAACCCAAAACCCAGGGATCAAGGGTTTATGCACATCAAGTTCCAAGTGAAGACGCATATAGCATCTACCAGAGCCTTGATTCCACTCCGGCTTTTCTAGAGTTACCACTCTCCCAATAGAATCACCAATTTTCTTAAGATTGACCACAGTCTGCATTTCCAAGGGCAAATCGTGGACCTGAACCCAATATTGAACTTTATCAAAAGAAATTTCCGATATGGACTTCTCGACCTCCCATCGTTTTAGAATTAAGCAAAAACCCATAACCGTCCAAGGACTATCAATCATCGCTTGGACCATTTGATCTTCCGTTTGGAAAGCCAGACCATAAATTTGCATGCCAAGCTCAGAAACGATCGAGCCCTCCTTCAAACCCCAGATACTACGAAAACTCCCATAGCACCTTTGCGATTGATCGGTTTATCAGAGTGAATTTTACCAATAAGAAGGAATTTAGTAGCTTCCTTCACATATTCACTATTAGACTCCAAACAGATCTCCATGACAACCAAACACCAGGAAAAAGATGAAAACAAATCGGAAAAAGGGAAAGTGGAAACGGAGTACCGTTCTACCGTCCTGTTACCAGGCGCCTTCAATCCTAATCCTAGGGCTCTAAGAGATCAAGAAAACGCAGACACACAAAGATCTAAAGACTCTCTAAACCTAAGATCCACTCCTATCCTAAGGAAGAAAGAGAAAGAGAAAGGAGAAAGGAGAAAAAGGAAGACAGAGGACGAAAAACAGAAAAGAAAGGAAAGAAAAGAAGAAAACAAAGAAAAAGAAAGAAAAACGCAGAAGAAAGACTCAGAAACAAAGAAAAAGCTGAAAGAAAAGGTAGGAAAATAAGAAGACTCTAGAGAAAAACCCAGAGAAACTCTCAGGAGAGAGAAAAGGCACTCTCATGAAGAGAGGGAAAAATAATTATACCAATTTTAAATCCGTTGGTTCTAAATCATATGTTCTTTGATTTATTATACCCTCTACTACTTCTTATGCCTTATTTTGGTTGTGCAAAATAATTTCTTTTTTATATTTATTTTTCACTACATCTAAGTCTTTGACCTTTGTTTTCATTTATAAAAAAAATTTGGTGATATTAAAAAAAAAAGTTTAAGTGAGTAGAAGTGTTTCCACTTCAAAGTCAAAACAGACCACAAGTTTCATAGTTTTTACTTTTTACAGTGACACATACAAATATCCACTAATGAAATTGTTAGCCATAAAATTGTTGGTTAGACTTGAATCCCAAATCTTTCAAGCACAATTCTAAGGTTTTTCAATCAACCTATTTTATAATCATGAAGTTTGAAACCTTCAAAAGACTAAAATAAACCGTTTTTTTTTTTGTGAAAACAAGCAGTATATACCCCGAGGGAAGGATACTCCCCTAGCATCAGCGTCCAATAAAGTCTTCAGCCCATCAGGCGGATCAGATAGTAGCTCAAAGTCGTCATCCAGAACACATGTAACATTAGCCAACCAATCAGCATAAAAGTTATCTTCTCGGTAGGTATGCTGTAAAGAACAATGCCACTCCCTGCTCAACAAAATTCGAATATCCATGATAAGACTTCCCAGAGGGTGTGTAGCAACATCACTTTTCTCAATAAGATGAAGATCTATTGCAATCAGAGCATCAGTCTCACAAACGATCTCTCTGTATCCACATTCCCATGCCACCTGTAAACCTCTTCTATTTTAAATCATTACCTTTTTACCAAATTATTACTTAAAAAAACAAAAACAAGTTCGGGAATTTGTCATTTTTCTGCTCCAAATAAACACAAACACACATAAAAAAAATTCAATTACTACAACATCAAAACAAAATAGCACACTGAAATCATTGATTTCATATCTTTTTCACATGTTTTCTATTTACTAACATAAATAAATAGGGTAAAAACTAAAAAGGTTCTCAACAACAAATTCTCATTATAAACTTGTGATAAGTTTACATGCCCCCTTTGGTTCCCTTGAGGCAAATAGTTGGCAAGTTACTACATTGTATAAGATTTTGCTTTAAAATATGTGTGAACTTAGTTTGGGGTTTTGATTCTAGTTATAGTTTTTGTGTTGTACATGTGTTTGAACTTTTTTTTTGAAAGGCATATGTGTTTGAACTTTGGCCAAAAAAAAAAACTTTGATTAATGAAATTGGCCAAAGAAAGAACTTGATATCAATTAAATCAGAATATTTATGTACCCAATCATAATTATTCCCTCCCATTCAAAATAAGTTGGATTAAAGAATAAAGATCAATCTTAATTCTGATAAAAAAAGGATCAATCTTAATCTAATAATGTGTGTTCAAAAAATATTAATCTAAAATAATGTAAAGTCTAGTCAAGTAGCATCTCCTGGCCTTGTTTTTTTTTGTACGTAAATTTTAAGTTCAATTTTCCTTTTGGTGCAATGTCCCTTAGGGCAAAATTCTTTTACAATGTTGCATTATTAGATTTTTGGGGCCAATTTCATTTTTGGTATCCCATCCGGCATCCAGGACAAACTAATCCGGATTCAACCCGCGTCGCGCACCTGGTTATGATGGGTGAGTCTCCCGACAGCACGTTTGTTCTGGCACAAGTTGCTAATTTTTGTTTTTTCGGCATTCGCACAAGTTGCTAATTAGTACAGTTTCCAGATCAAAAATATACGCTGTTAGATTTTGTTAGTAAAAAACTCAAACCCAAAATCAAACACTCAAACAAAAAAAAAAAAAAAAAAAGGCAAAAACCCTGGCGAAGTAGCCAACCCAAAACCTAAAAAATCATCTCAGTTTGAGTTTCTTTCCCCGACAGTGGTTCCTTCCATCAATCTAAGGGAATGGCGCTTGACCCCAACGCAGAGCAAGAAGCACAAAGCCTGAAAGCACTCGCAGAATCCAAATACAAGGATTCAAACCTCAAATCAGCTTTGAAACATGTGAAGAAAGCCCACCGTCTTTGTCCAGGCCTCGAAGGCATCTCGTCGATGCTCACTGCCTTTAAAATTCTCCGGGCGGCTTCCAAAGCCAGCGGTGCTCCAGAATGGTATAAAGTCCTACAGGTAGAACCCTTTTCCCACATAAACTCAATCAAGAAACAATATAGAAAACTAGCATTGATTTTGCACCCTGACAAGAACCCATATTTAGGATGTGAAGAAGCGTTTAAACTTGTGGGTGAAGGGTTTAGGATATTTTCAGATAGGATAAGGAGACAAGAATATGATATGAAGCTTCGCATTAGGATGCAGGAGGAAAGGATTGATGGGCTGGAAGGGAATGGTGTAGTAGGTGAGACGTTTTGGACTGCTTGCTCCCGGTGTAGGTTGTTGCATAAGTTTGAAAGGAAGTATGTAGGGCATAATTTGGTCTGCCCAAGTTGTAAGAAGAGCTTTTTGGCTGTGGAGGTTGATGGAGAAAGTGGTGGCAATGAAAGTACAGAGGAGGAGGATGTATTGGCCACAATTAGAGGCAGTGAGAGGTTAAAGAGGAAGACTGGGTCGAGGGAGAAAGCAGACACTTTGAAAAGTGTTGGATTGGACGGTAAACAGGGTAGTGGTGAGACAATTCGGAGTGTCGGGTTAAGGAGGAAAGTTAGTGGTGGAAATTTGAAGGAGAAAGAGGTTATTGCTGATGATAGCTCTGGGAAGGCAGCAGATGGTGGTGAGTGGGGTGCAGGGAGATTGAGGAGTGGGGGTTTGAAGAGGAGGACAAGTACTGTTGGGGAGGTATTGGCAAGATCAGTAGCTGGGAAGGTGGGAGATGAAGAGATGGAGGATAGATCAAAGTCGAAGAGGGCTGTTGCAGACGAGACAATGACACTAGCAGAAATGCAGTTGGCAATGAAGCGAAAGGCGAATCAAGGAAGGGAAAAATTGAATCTGAAAGAAAAGGTGAAAGATACAGCTCAAAAGGAGAAGGAAAAAGAGACACAAGAGCCTCCAAAAAGTAGAGTTTCAAATGTTGAGAAACAGAATGCATCAGAGAAGAGTCAGGATTCTGAGATTGAGAGTCAAGGTCCTTCAAAATTGGCTGGAGATTTGGGGATTGTTACACGTTCGGCTAAGAAAAAGAGTGTAGATATGGAAGCCAAGACTAAAGAGGGTGGGAAGAAGAATCAGAATTCAGAGCTCACGAAACAAGGGACTTCTAGAAAAAAAGTGAAGTTGGACATGGAGAAGCACCGCAGTTCAAAGAGTAGGAACACGGATATCATAGCTGTGGAGGATTCGTGTTTCTATGATTTCGATAAAGACAGGTTGGAGAGGAACTTTAAGAAAGGGCAGGTGTGGGCTATTTACGATGATGATGATGGGATGCCTAGGCATTACGGTTTGATTGAAGAAGTATTTTCTGTAAATCCTTTTGAAGTGAAGATGAGTTGGTTGGAGTTTCAGAACAATGCGGATGACAGGTTGATTAGTTGGGACAAAATGGGATTTCATATATCTTGTGGGAGATTTAAGACTGTCAGGAAGAGTTCCATCACCTCTGTAAGTATCTTTTCACACATGGTAGAATGTGAAAGGGCAGCAAAGGAATTTTATAGGATTTATCCGAAGAAGGGCTCTGTTTGGGCAATTTATAATGAACCTAAAATAGGTGCAGCAGGAAGAAACCATTCAGCCAAAGATGAACAGTCCTACTACATAGTTGTGTTTTTAACTACCTATAGTGAGATTCATGGATTGAGCATGGCATATCTTGAGAAGGTTGATGGATATAGGACAATATTTAAGAGACAGGAGATTGGATGTCAGGCTATTACATGGGTTGAAAAAGATGATATTCGGTTATTTTCACATCAGATTCCCGCACAGAAGCTTTCTGGTGATGATGTCCCTGATCATTTGAAAGATTGTTGGGAACTTGATCCTGCTTCACTTCCTCGCAACCTTCTTGCTATTGACCAGGAAAGATGATACTATGTATTTTAGAATCCTTATTAGCACACTGTATAGCTTTTTCTTAATCATTTAGGAGGGACCTTTATCTAAATGCAAGTTAAAAAAACCCTGCAGATTTCTGTGTAATATTCTAAGAGTAGCTGCAAATATCTCTCACCCTCTTGTTTTCTTAAATGCAAGTTAAAAAAACCCTGCAGATTTCTGTGTAATATTCTAAGAGTAGCTGCAAATATCTCTCACCCTCTTGTTTTCTTAATTTGGCAGATTCTGAGCCGCCATCCTTACCTTTGTTAACCATGCAGTTTTCTCTTGTCTACCGTCTCATGTTTTTCATTAACCGTGTAGTTGCAGTCTTGCAATGCAGATATAGATTTTGCCTCTTGCACTCATTAACATGTTGTCTTAGGTGCTTCCTGCCTGTTTAACATTACTTGATAAGTGTTTTACTTTGAGCCTGAGGCAACAATTAACAAGATGGTGTGTCTGTCTGGTTCATCACCTCTGAAAATGGTTTGGTTTTGCCAAGTTTCCAGCATATCAGTTCCTGTATGATTTCCATTTTGGATTCTTCTGATCTGACAAACATGACCAAGTTTTAAGGCTTCTGATTTGTATTGATAAAAATTTGGTTGCGTTATGAAATGAAGTGTATGATATTCGTATACTCTTGAAGTGTATGATTTTCTGTAGTGGGGTCAAATAATATACTTAAGTTTCTTTCCATGACTTGTTTAGCAGAACTCTAAAACTTGCCTGAGCACTCTATAAATATACTAGGGTTCTTATATCTTAAACTTACTGCTATACATCTTTTACTTACTAGTATCATGGCCAGAATCATGAAAAGAAATATGCTTTTGTTGCTATATGTCGGGATGCTTGCTTCTCTAGTGCTGCGTTAGCTTATGGTAAAGGCAAAATCTTTGATATAACTCATAAAATCACCTCTGATTGCGGACCTTTAACTCTAAGAATGGGCTCGGCAAATTTATTTGGCTTGTTTCCAGCATTAAAAATGGCTCCATGGCTAATGAATCTGAGTTAAGTTGGGAACCCACACTGTAAATTTGGCTTGTTTCCAGCATTAAAAATGGCTCCATGGCTAATGAATCCGAGTTAAGTTGGGAACCCACACTGGGACTCACGTTGATGCTCCCAGCCATTTCTATCAGAAATATTATAAGGAGAGTTTTGATTTGTCTACTCTCAGCCTGGAAGTGCTTAATGGTAAGTCTGTAACCTTTCATCAATTGCTTCTCAAGCATGACGTGTTCATATTGTTGGGAAATTTGCTCATCTGGGTTTTCCAACGAGAAGCAAATTAACAATACTGTCTTAATTTCTTAGCTTGATATTGTGCAATTCTTGTTACTGTTTCTCTTTAATCTCGTTGATGTGCTAGTTCTAATGATTTGATTGCTACCCTTTCATTTTCCCTTTCCCTCTCTGTCTCTTTCCCCCTTGGTTAATCAGTTTGTTCATTCTTTGCCTGATGATGATTATGTGTTTTATTGTTTGTTAGGTCCTGCTCTGGTTTAATGTTCCAAGAGATAAGAACATTACTGGTAAGTAAGCTTGTTCCCTGATAGGCTTTCCCCCCTCTAATCTGTTTAGTTAATGTTCCATACACTTACTTTCCCCCTTTTTACTCTTAAAGAT
This sequence comes from Corchorus capsularis, assembly GCA_001974805.1. Classification (NCBI taxonomy): domain Eukaryota; kingdom Viridiplantae; phylum Streptophyta; class Magnoliopsida; order Malvales; family Malvaceae; genus Corchorus; species Corchorus capsularis. The sequence goes on along the minus strand of AWWV01009320.1, from coordinate 57,614 downwards.
CATTCATTTTTCTGAGATTGTATGAAGCAGTAGTTGTCATGTCTAATAAGCTCAGTCTAAAGTAGTACAAGTAGTAACTGGTCTGGTGTTTCAAGAAAGGCAAATTAGGTTGCTCATCTGATTTTTACTTTAAAATTGAGAACTCTTTTTTCCCCCTTTTCAAAAGGGGAAAGTTGGGACATTTATTATTCTTCATCTTTGATCTTTCTTAATTTTTATTGTGTTTCGTACAGCTGAAGTTATGAAGTCTTTGAAAATACCTAGGGGACTACATCGTGTTCTGTTCAAAACACTTAACACCGACAGGTATACATATAAATCTATTTATTTGTCTGCACTCTGCACTTACAAGTGCAAAAATCCTATAGTATGTTTGCACTTACATTTTTGAAGCATGACAATATGTATATTTACTGGTTAAGTCTCTGCTTAGTATGTTTTTTTAACTTTTGTTAGTGTCCCAAGTGGAACCAGAATCCACTATAGTAAAATAAATCCATGATTAGTAAAATATGTCAACTTTCATGTTCAGGGGGCTAATGCACAAAAAGGAGTTTGCTTCAGGCTTCACAGAATTTAAAAAGGATGGGGCACAGTGGTTTGGTTGATAACACAGACATCAAACTTGTTGGTGAGATTATAGTTTTCCTTGTTAGTGATCAGGACCTGCTTACCATAACATTATGTTCTAAATTAATGGGTAGAGCATCTCTATTCGTATTCGAAACTGGGGCTTCTATCTGTCCATAGACTCTGCACTTCAATCCTTGCTTAGTTGCTTGATGGGTTAGGAATTGTCAGTCTGATCATTATTTCATTTTTTGATCACTTCAATTCTTGGACACAATGTCTTTGTAACTGAGGGAGGAAAGCAATCTATGATTAGTTTTGCACTTTCGCTTTACCACTTTGCCAACCCGTTATCTTTTAAAGTAAACTTCATCTGATTCAATAGCACAAATATAAATTATTGATTACCAATATCATGCAATCAGACTATAAGAGGACTGTAATAGTTCTTCTATAGAAAAGAATGGCATTTGTATGCTCTTATATTGGCAAAAATGTGTTGTTGTTCTAAACCATTTCTCTGTATGAATTGTAGGACTTGATTACCTATCTGTTGCTCCTTATGTTGATGCTGCCCCAACTCATCTTACATTTCTGAAAAATAGGGTAAGAGTCAAGAGCTTTTCTACTAAATCCGGAAGTGTGGAAATTTTACTTTGGTTTAAAGACAAATATTGGAATGCATTGCTGAAACGCTCAAACTCTTCAGGACATTGTTCTTGTTGAAGGTCTAAACCTCGATGGCATCCAGCCGGGGAAGTATACTGTCCATTGCCTACCTCTGTGGATGGTTGGTGCAGATGGATGCCCAACAAGATGCATTCTCACTGCATAGCAACATTTCTCAAAGTATTATCATGCTATCAGACCAATTAATTGCTATGGTTAGGACTTGTTTCATAACTATTAATAGCAGTACAAATATCTCTAGGAGGTGAATTTTGTATGTTCAAGCTCTCCTTTTTCTAGTAGATTTGAAGAGAAATGCTCTTATAACTTTGGTTGTTTTTAATATGAGAAGTATGCTTATATACATATATAAAAATTGTTGCAGGAGGCTAGGACAGGTTACTCTGGAGTCTTGAAAGGATGGTTCCAAGAATCAAATAAAACCCCTTGGGGATGAAGATGGAAGAAATTGCAGTCTTGAAACTCCATATGTTTGTATCTTCCTTGAAAATGAAATAAAACAGACTCTAGTTAGATTGTTGTTGAGGAAATTTTTTATTGAATAAGAACAAAGCTTTGATCTTCATGGTAACCACACTTGCAACTTATTTACTTGACAAAGGGTAAATATCCTGGATTATGGAGTATTTTATTTTAGTTAAATTAAATCCTTTTTTTTTGAAGAAAGTGACTGTGAGTACTAGTTAGATTCTTTTTTTTTTTTAGAGGGAAAAGTACTAGAGTAGTTAAAAAATTCTAAATAATAGAAGATCCGGAAATATAATAGAGGATCCAGCCCAATTCGAGTGGACCGACTTGGCGGCTCAAAGTGAAAAATTTTCATCCCCGCTCGTTTTATATTTTATAAATAACTACGTCTTCGTTACATCTTTCCTTTAAATCCTTCTGGCCATTCCTCCGTTTCTTCTTAAGTCCCCAGTCCCCACGAAAGATATAAACTTTCAATTCTGCTCGGTGATCGATCTACATCGCCATGGATTCGTAAGTGTTTTCTTTCTTTTCCGTTTTCAATTTAGGGTTCAACTTTTTATTGGTAATTTCCTGTTTATATACAAAAAATCTAGGGTTTTTATGTGGTAATTATTCCTTTTGGGTCTCTTTACAGCTATCGCGATGAGGAAGGAGAGCCGATTATGGACTATGATGACATTCAATCGGACCCCGGTTCACCGGAGCCACGCCAAGACCTTCTCGATGATGTGGAGGATGACGTGGACGATTGGGGCCAGCGGGAACGATCGCAGACGCCAGTTTATGATACCGATAAGGTTGGAAAGCCAAGAAAAAGGCTGGTCAAAAAAGGAGGCTCTCTTGGAAAGGAGAATTTTGATGCCCCTGAGTTGTTAGATGAGGATGATGAGCCCAATTTTGGAAGGGAAGAATCGGAGTCGGATGTCAAGAGGAGGAAGAAAAAGGAGAAGACGCACAAGGAGAAACAGTATGGGGGTGAAAGTGCTAAAGGAACTGTTAAAAAGTTGGGGAAGTCAGAGGAAGTAAATGAGATGTGGGAATGGGTTAATCCTGAGGTAATTTTTCTGCTGATTGGATTATTGGTGAATCTGGGATTCGATGAACTGGGGATTTTTTTTTTAATTTTATATGTTCATCTTGAAAGGGCATCAGGATAACTATTTTGTATGCTTTTATAGGGAAAAAATGTGCTTGAACTGTTTTGTGTTCATGTGGTATAGAATCGCTCTCAAAATATCGGTTTTAGGGCATGTTCTACTAGTAAAAAGTGGCTTCTTATGGTTCCTTTGATTGGTAGTTTACAAAGCTACTTTTATCTGTTCTAATTATTTCAAGTCATGGATTTCCTCTATTCATTTATATATATAATTACTATAAGTAGTTTACAAAGATAATTTTGTTTTTATGATCAAATATCTGCCCTGGAATTAACTAGATGTCAAAAGCTAACTGGGTTTTGTTTGACCATCTTCTCTACTCTTGATAGAACGATCAAGAGGGTGTTAGGACCATGGATGATGATGACTTCATAGATGACACTGGTGTGGACCCTGCAGACAGATATGGGAGTGACAATGAAGCAAGGTCGCCTAGCCATGCTCCTCAGGTGGTTCATCATCATTTTATTGCTTTCATTTATGATTGTCATCATGTTGATTAAAGGTTTTAGTTAACTGGGATTGATATGATTTTTGTAGACTTCCGTACTTATGATTATAATTTGGTTGTTTAAAATAGGATTTGAAGATTTTTTTTCCCCTTCTTCCCCCTCTTTTCTTACAGCTTTTTGTTTCAATCTTATGATCTTATAGGCAGAGGAAGATGATGAAGATCCAGAGATAAAGGAGTTATTCAAAATGGGTAAAAAAAAGAAAAAGAATGAGAAAAGTCCAGCAGAAATTTCATTGCTGGTTGAGAATGTCATGGCTGAGCTTGAAGTAACTGCTGAAGAAGACGCAGAACTGAATAGACAAGGGAAGCCTGCGATTAATAAACTCAAGAAGTTGCCCCTTCTTACTGAGGTTCTCTCAAAGTAAGCTGCTTGCCAAGTTAATGTGTGTTGGTTGTTTATGTTTTGCGATATTGAAAGATTCTTATTTTCTTTTGAATTGCCTTCTGTGTAGGAAACAGCTTCAATCAGAATTCTTGGATCATGGAGTTTTATCCTTGTTAAAGAATTGGCTTGAACCCCTTCCTGATGGAAGCTTACCAAATATAAACATTCGTGCAGCGATTTTGAAGATATTGACTGATGTATAAAGTGGCCTTCTTTATGTTATACCATGTGTAGTAATGATCATTTCCCTACATTCCTGTATATGAAAAAGTGAGATGTTACTTTTGTCATGCAGTTTCCAATTGATCTAGAGCAGCATGATAGAAGGGAGCAGCTGAAGAGGAGTGGTCTTGGAAAGGTGAAGAATCACCTTGTTGCAACAATCACATTCAGATTTGTGTTGAATCATCTTGGAATTGGTTTTTACTTTTTCTCTTTTCAAAATTTATGCACAGGTCATTATGTTTCTATCAAAGTCTGATGAGGAAACCACTTCCAACAGAAAGCTTGCTAAAGATTTGGTTGATAAATGGGTAATGTTTTGGTTGAATTTTCTGCTTTTTATATGCTAGAGTTCCCCCTATTTGCTTTCTCTCTTTCTTTAGATCCATATCGGCAATTTGTGGGGTTTCTGTTTTACTTCGTATGTTCAAGCATGCCTGCCTATAGGATTATAAGAGTATGATTCTACTTCTAGCGGTTTTGATTCTGTAATGACTTCGTTTTCTAGAAAATATTGTTTGTCACGTTTTCAATTCTCAGGATGCCTTGAAAAGATTTTTCCATGTATATTCATGGCTGACCTTCTTTTCCATCCAGTTTGTTAATTATTTCAAATTATTGAATGAATGCAGAGTAGACCAATCTTTAATAAGAGCACAAGGTTTGAGGACATGAGAAATCTCGATGATGATAGGGTTCCCATGCGAAGGCCATCTGTGAAAAGGTACCTTTTGTAATCGGTTTTATCCGAACTATGCCATCATGTTTATTTATAAATATTATTGTTTGTGACTACAATTTGCCCATTGATGTTTCTTCTTGATTTTCAAAAATTTTTTATAGACCTTTAAATAGAGCTGCAGCAATGGAATCCAGAGATGGTGATTTTGATTTGGATATTTCTAGGTAAGTTTTAACCACTGCGTTTCATCTCTCCTGGCATTATTTTGGTTCATGTCATTATTCTGATTCTCAATGCTCTTACCCTAACTGTTTGGTTATAAAATCGCAGAGATCACAAGTCTAGTCGATCATCATCAGGTCAACAAGCTTCCAGGTCAGAATCTTCTTCAAGGCATCATGCTTCCAGGCCAGAAGCAACACCAATGGATTTTGTGATTCGGCCCCAGTCTAAGATTGATCCCGATGAAATTAGAGCTCGGGCCAAACAAGTTGTACAAGATCAGCGACGTCTAAAGGTTTGTTTTCACCTGACCTAATGTTGCTTTTGTCGTTTGAAAACAGGTTACTTGGTTAATGAAACAGAAGCGAATCTTTATCAATATTGGTTCCTTTAGCTATCAGACCATCAACATTTAAATCTAATTCATGGAGATACAGGATGATTTGGTTATAAGAATTCTTACTTCTCTACATTCCCTTTTCTCTAGATATATATTCTAAAAATCAAATGTTAACTTTCTCTTGGCAGATGAATAAGAAGCTGCAGCAGTTGAAAGCACCAAAAAAGAAGCAGTTGCAGGCTACTAAACTTAGTGTTGAGGGCCGTGGTATGCTTAAATACCTGTAATTTTATCGCACCCACCAATTGGTATCAAACAAGGATATGCTCAATCGCATCTTTGCTGCCGTCAGAGACCTATATGAGCTTTCTCGTCTTTGGATAGAGATACCAAGATTGTATTATTGTGATTTTAAAACTTAACTCCCAATGTATCAGACTTTTGAAACCCTTTTACAGGCTCTCTTGTTTATTGCCCGCATAATTTCATGTCATATTTTCTATTTTTCTTGAGAAATAAAGACACAAGTGCACAACTTTGCCTGCTTTAAACCCGTAATAAATAGTAAATCTTTAGTTTTTGCCCAACAAAGCCAAACTCCTTTTCATAGTCATATTATAAGAAAACAATAATAGGAGGAAGTGTAATTACCTAAAAACCAATTCAATTTTAACTTCTCATGATTTGAATAACAAATGAGGAGGGGTATTTTGATACTTTCATTTTTGGTTTTTTCGTTATTTGGATTGATGGTTGAGGGTATTTTAGGAACTTTGTGAAAAAGTTACTATTTGTGGTCCTATTCTCCATAAACTAATTTGTTGGATTATTTATCTAATGATCCTCATAGTTTTATTCTTTATGCTATTTAGTCCTTTACAATTATAGGTTGAACGAGTTAACGCGTTGCCTTTTATTTTTGTATTTTTTTTTCTATTTGTCTGAGTAAGGTGATTCAAGTGTCTATTAAAAGGTAATTTCATGATCTACAATTTTCATGCAGAACTCAAAAGCCAATTTTAATATTTTGATTCTAAAAAATGCCCGAAATTTTGTGGTTTTGATTGTCGGTCAATTTAATTTCTTATAATTTTTCGTCCACATGTCCGATTGAAGTTATTGAAGTGTCAGTTAAAAGGTTATTGCATGATTTATGATTTTCATGAAGGACCAGAAAGCTAAACTTGATTTGCGAGTTTCATGAAGGGTTCAAAAGGGAATTTTTATGCTTCAAGATCTCCATTAACAAACATTTTCTTATTTGGATTATTTATCAAATGACCCTCATATTTTTCTACTTTATACTACTTAGTCCTTTACAAATTCTATCTTAATCTAATGTTTAAGATTTTTTTTTATTATTCTTTGTTCTATTTGTCCGATTAAGTTGATTCATGTGTCTATTAAAAGGTAATTTCATGATCTACAACTTTCATGAAGGACTTAAAAGCAAATTTTTATGTTTTAATTCAAAAAAATGCTTCCTAAATTTGATCGTTTCGATTGTTGATCTATTTAATATCATATAATTTTTCGATCCACATTTCCGATTAAAATTATTCAAGTGTTGGTTAAAAGGTACTGTATGATCTACGTTTCATGAAGAACCCGAAAGTTAATTTGATCTACGAGTTTCATGAAGGGTTTAAAAGGGAATTTTTATGTTTCAAGATATCCATTAAGAAATATTTTCTTTTTGAATTAGTTATCAAATGACCCTAATGCTTTTTTATTTTGCTACTTAGTCATTTTCAAATTCTATCTTATTCGATTTAACGCTTCATTTCTTTTTTATTTTCTTTGTTCTATTTATCCAATTAAGGTAATTCAGGTGTTTATAAAAAGGTAATTTTATGATCTCTAACTTTTATGAAAGACTCAAAAGCTAATTTTAATGTTTCAATTCCAAAAAATACTTTTGAAATTTTGTGATTTCGATTGACAATGTATTTAATTTCATATTATTTTTTTTTCAGATGTTCGATTAACAACGATCCACAAAGATCACTTCATAAAATTTTTGACCCCACAGCAAAGCGCGGGCCAAAAAACTAGTGTATAATAAAACATCAGATTCAGAAGCCAGTAATTCTTTAATTTCAGACAGGTTAACAAATGGAAACCAACTACTAGTATTTGCTATTTGGTAATATTTTGGGTAATATGTAATTATAAAGAACAATAACAATGAGAAGTGAAAAGATTCAAAAACCGCCCTAAAGAGTTCCTCTCATTGATTTAACTGAGTTGGGCTTTATTGTCATTTTGACCTCATTAAATTTTTTATGGATGAAGGACTCGATTAGCGGAACAAAATAGCAAGAGAGAGTGAGAGACTCAGACAACCGGGGAGAGATAGGAGAGAAGAAGGAAGAGAACGAAGAGAGAAAGAGGGAAAACAGGTGAGACAGGGATGAGGAAGACAAGGGCGAGGGAAAACAGAGCTGGCGGCTAGAAAAAAAATGGAGGAGATGCTGTTCAAAAGAAAAATAAAAAAATGGAGGAGATTGTAGGAGAGATGGCGGGAGAAGCAGGGAAGAAGAGAAAAAGGGATGGGAACAGGTGGCTTTTGCAACAAAATACCAAATTTCCGCACCAAATCAGTGGTATAAGAAAGGTATTTCACTCTCAATTTCCAAGAGAAAATCCAATTCCCGCTAAATCTTGATACTAGTCCTACTTGGATTAGGATTCAGCGCAGTCTCGGTTAAAAGGCCATAAATTTCTGCTCATATGTTCGTTTTAGGCCCATGAGTAGCCGTTGGAAAGCTAACTCCGAGATATACAACTTTTCTTTAAGTTCGAAGCCCAGTTCTGCCATTTTCAAGCCCGAAATTGCTGTGCGATTCCAGAAAATTCTAGGATCCGATTTTAACCCCTAATTTCGGTTGGGAAGACTTTTAATCCAACTTGGAGACCAAGTCAGAGGTTGAAACCGACCTAGAGTCTTATCCTAACTCTAATTGGAGTCTTTAGGTTATTTTCCACTATAAATAGCCACCATAGGTCTAGGTTTTGAAGGTATTCTCTTCTCATAAGAAAATATTGTAGAATTGCTTGAAGATTTGGAGGAGATAGCCTAGGAGCTGCCGCCCCCCTCTTCATCTTCATCCATAGATAAGTTTTTCTTATTATTTGTGGATGCTCACTCAATTCATGAGTGAGTAATCCTTTTCTTTTCTCCAATGTAGAATTTAATTGATCTTTTGACTTATATCATGGTGAGATTTTGTGCTTATATATGAAAATTGTTTGGGCATTTCTTAAATCTCTGTTTTAATTCTATGTTGTTTGTTTCGATGGATTGGATCGACACTATCTTGATAAATTGAGTTAACATTAACTAGATTAAGTCGAGAATTGACGTTCAGGCTTAATTATTTGTAGCAATTGGTTGAGAGCAGAAACTCCTTCCAAGAGAAATAAAAATCAATGGGTGAGTAATTGCTTGTTATGCTTGTTTATAAATTACTTGTTCTTAATGTTTTGTTCTGAGATAATTAATTATTGAAAGAATAAAAGGGTTAGATGAACTTTGACCGGTAATCTTATCTAATTAAGGTAATTTAGGATTTATTCCAACAAGCTATTCAATGTTTTCATAATTTTTAGATATCAATGATCCATGTTATTTTTGTCAAGAGGGATATTAATTCTATATTGGAGGGTTTTCATAATTTTAATTGTTTTCTAATTTATTCACTGCTTTCTGATTGATTGTTTTCTTTAGTTTTCTTGATTGATTTATTAGTTAGTTGTTTTAATTTAATTTTAGTGATTTTAATTTACTTTCAAAACTCTCTTTATTTTAGTTATTTGTTTTTAAATTAATTGATTGGAAAAAGAATAATAACCTGTCTCTCTGTGGGTTCGATCCCTACTTGCCCTAGCTATTTTTAGTTAGTAATTGTTGGGATTATTTTTATGATTTGCTGACGACCGATCAAGACCTATTAGGAAAAGTTCTAGATGAACTACATAAAGAACTAGAGTCATATGGGTTTCGGTGTTTCACTGCTGGTATGGTGGCAATGGTGTTCAAATTTCCTTTGATGGTACTTCCTTTGAAACTTGATTTTTACAATTCATAAATTTACTCACTCCAATTATATCAATTTTTTATAAGTATGAACGTTTTCCTCCTTTATTTCCATGCTTGCTTCCTTGTATCCTTGACCTGCATATGGAACAAATACTGCCTGGGAGTGCAAGGCAACTTCAAACCAAAATTCATCTTGGGGTGCAACAGTTTGTTCTGGGATAATTATAACAAAATGGGTACAATTGGTACATCTTTGTTTGCAAAAAAATGGTAAATGTTATAGAAAATTTACTTTGGTGCTTAGAGTCTATCCTTTTATTTGTATGTTGTAGATGGTGCAATTAAACCTTGGGAAACCAAGGTGACTACAAACTAGAATTCAGCTTGCGTTATTGTTCGCGCCAAAAAATCTCTTTGGAGATCTTAGTGAAAGGGTACCGAGCGTGCCAACCAATTTTAACCGGAAATTGATAAAAGGATGCGAGGAAAATAAAAGTTCATTTTTGTTGTAAAAATGAGATAAAGAGTGCAGAGAAAATTAAATGATTGCTTGAAGTGCAGAAACATAAAATAAACCAAACGATTTGTAGATCCTGAATCAAAGTCATACAAATGTGTTTAAATCATTGATTCCGGACTCAGAGAACATAAGAAATGCTGTGAAAAAGGTTATTTTCTTGATTCATTGACAAAGAGTTGTGATTGATTGCAACCGACATGTAAATACAAGAAGAAAACTTGTAGAAACAAGGTTGACAAGATTAATAAAATAAAAATATCAAGTGAGAACTTGATTCACAAGAGAGATTTGAAAGCACAGGGGCTTGAAAAGATTGAAAGCGCGGAGCTTGGTTGTTGATTTTTCTCTGAGAAGAGTTGTTTTATACATGGAGTCTGAGTTTTTTCCTTGGAGGAGATGAATGGCTGTTGTGTTGAAGAGTTGATGTGCTTCAAAACATTGGAGGCTGCCTCCTTATATAGGGGGGCAGCTTGCTAGGGTTAGCATGATCCAACGGCTGAGATTAATTCCCTCCTGATTCATCTTGATCCTCTGATTTCAAATTCTGATTAAAATCCCTTAAATCAGGGAAATCCTAACCAACCCAATCAGCCACATAATCAACATGTTTTGACCCTTTAAATGTGATAATTACTAAAATTTCGAAATTAGGAAGGTTCCAAAGCTCGGTGCAGCAAAAAGGGGTGAAAAGCCAAGTGCAGCGAAGCAATATGGTGCAGAAATCACTTCTGAATGCCACGAACTTTGATTCCTCATTACTTGAACATTAAATTATGCTCAACATAATGCTACTAGTAAGCCTGGGCACCCAGTTGGAAAGCCCCAGCGCCCAGCCGCAAGTGCCAGCGCTGGAGGCCGACTCGGGGTGGGCACCCAGGCGCTTTGCCTGTGCACCCAGCCCGTAGGCTTGTACACCCATGTGCAGTTGCCAACACCCATGCACCCATGCTATGCACCAATGCCATGCCGTACTCACCCAACACTCACAACCCACCACCCATCTCAAACACTATAAATACCACCCAACACCCACCTCAAATCCTTCAACACCCACCTTCATCCAAAACCAACTCAATTTTCTTTTCTCTTGCCTACATACACATATTCATTCACTTTAATTTTCAAATTTCACTACTTCATCACTCACAAATCATTTCTTTCATCTTTTTATCACCTTAAACACTTACCCATTTGATTATCCAACACTTTTTCCATCAAAACCCATCAATTTTTTCAAATTTTCAAGTTTTTGGGAAAGTGGTTGTTTTCTTTGGATTCTTGTTTGGAGTGATTAGAAAGGAGATAAGAGATAGTTTGGAAGTTGATTGAAGCATTTTAGAGCATTGGGGAGTGCTACATTGGATTTTAAAGAAAGATTTTTCAAGAAACCCTACAAGGTAACCTAGTGCCCACCAAGTGTTCGAGAAAATGTCAAGAAGAGTGAGAGCAAGAGCATCAACATCTCAAGCCGCACCAATTGAGGAGGAAACCACCATACAACCTTACCTTAGTGTGCCGCCACCAATATTTGTTGATAGTGAATGTCAAGAGTGGTATGAATCAAGGTATAACAACTCTTTCATTATAGAAAAAGTGCTTCCAACTAACATTGATCAAGAACTTGGAGTTAGCCAATTATTTGTCAATAGAGGTTGGGGATCACTTCTTCAAGTAGATGGATACTACTATCCAAATTTGGTGAAGCAATTTTACGCCAACATAGACAAGGAGCGTGATGGTTATTCCTACACCATCAACACAATGGTCAAAGGTGAGTACATTGTAGTTGATGAGGAATATCTATGCCGTTTACTTGGTTTGAACAATGAGGGTAGTATGTTCTATTTTACTTATGTTAATGGAGAGCAAAGGACCGCCACCGAGAGCACATGGAAAAGGGATGGTGCTTTAAGGAGGTTTGACATTCCTCTTGGTATGGATAACCAAGGGAGTAGAGAGGTAAGAGTCAAATACATGGAACCAAGGGATAGACTTGCGTGTTACTTATTGCATCATAATGTCATTCCTAGAAGTAGTAACAAGCATAAGCTTTGCATTGAAGACTTCTATGTTGTAGACAAGCTTTGCCATGGATTAGGACATTGTAATGGAATACCAATGGCTAGGTTGTTACTCTCAAGGATGTGGGAAGTAGTTCATTCTTCACATGAAGATAAGACATTTGTTTTTCCATTGTTGATTAGCAAGATTTTGGTCAATGAAGGAGTTGAAGTTGATGGTGAGTATTGCTTCAACAATGAAGACAATGTCATTGATGTGAATTGTTTAAGTCATTTGGGTTTAAGGAGGAGAGTTGTTGCCAATGAGGTACATTGGTACAATGTGCAAAGAAGGATTTATGCACAAGGACTTGAACAATCACAAGGGACAAGACAACCATCCTTGGAAGTTGATGAAGAAAATTTCCAAGATCTTCCTATGAGAGAATTTCAACAACTTATGGTTCGAGAAATGAGACAACATAGGAGTGAGATGAGGGCTAACATGGAGAGAATGTAGGACACCCTACGTGATTCCATGGGTCAAAGGAGACCAAGGAGATGCCATTGATTCTTATCCTTAGGATGTCATATGTTATGAACTCTTTTATGTTTTGCATTTTTATCATGTCATTGCATGCATTTCATTTTCATTTGTATTTGTATTTGTTATATTTGGATCTTATGTAAGACTTATGTGTTTGAATGCAATGATTGATATGTTTAGATTAATTTGCTCAAGATTGGATGCATACTTTCTAAGTGAATTAATTCTTGCATGTGCTTAATTAATTGGATTACCCCATTTATTGTGATTTATTGCTAGTAATAAGTTTGCTTGATTTATTAGATTGGGTCGTCACTTACTTCTTAAATCAAGTCTTACTTATACACTTCATTTTTCCAAAAGTTTCCAAAACAACATGTTTTGAAATTTTTTTTTGTCAAAATACTAGCAACACACACATTGAGGACAATGTGTCTTTTAAGTGTGGGGGGAAGAATTAGTCTATTTGAAAGATCCTATTTTTCTTTTCTATCTTATTGATTAGAGACACATTTTTTAAAATTTTTGAAGAAAATTAAAAATTGTTTTGTATCTCTATTAAATTTCGATTTAATTTCCATGAGTATAGTCTTTTATAATATTAATTAGTTTAAATACATTGAAAATATTTTTCAAATTTTCTTATGTATAATTTCATTCTTTGATTAAGAAGTGTAATTAATAAGGTTTTTCATACCCAAAAATGGTTTGACAAATGTATTACTTCTAGAACTTGTGTTGAATCTTGTGTACATTTATAGAAGTATGTCATGGATATGTCAAAGACTAAGTGTGGGGGTATGAAGGGTAGTTAAAATCTTTTAAAAAGAAGTGTTTTCATGTTAAGAGGAGAAGAGATATTTTCTTGCTTAATAAAAAAAAATTTAATTAATTAATTTATCCATTGTTGTCACTCTTTTCTTTAACAAAAGGAGTTAGTAACCCTTGGAAAGAGGATAAGAGGCATGGAAAGCGGAAATATTGTCCCTCTTGTAAAAATGAGTGTTAGTAACCTCAAATAAAGGGAGCTAGTAGCCCCAATTCATGGACACTTCTAAGGTTTGTAATCTTGCTTAGAAATTTTGGGCTATTTCTTTTAAAACCCATCTTAATTTTTGATTAATATCCATGATATTACTTTCTCTTTGGAAATTGATGAAAATACAAGCTTATGGTAAGTTTTCCTTGTCAAAATTCATCCAAGGTATGTTGATCTTAGAACTTACATTATTGATTGAAGTGATTTTGTGCATAGTTGATTTGAATCTTATGGTCTTTGTATTCTTACTAACTTGTATTGCATTTGACTAGAAAATGTAGATTAAATTCTTAATTTATTAGAAGTACTTTGTTTTCTAAAGTTTGATGACTCTAGTTAATGTAACATAATGTTTGTGGGTATCGTTCTAGTTAAGTAAACCCACATGAGACTATAACTCCTCCTTTATAGACGTATAGAGGTTTAAAGACTTGTGTCACATGCTAAGTGCCACCGTACACCTACGAAAATGGAATCAATATGTTGTTTAGTTTAGGACTAACCTTTTTTATTTTCTTAGGATTAACCTTAGTTTGCTAATGACTAACAAAGCTTAAGTGTGGGGGAAATATGATCGGACCAAAATTATGCATCTTTTTATGGTCATTTTCCTATGCTTTTAGAGTATTTTATGCTTGATTATGCCTTATATTTGGTATATTTGTGTTTATAGGTGTTAAAGTGAAGAAACGTGCAAAATCACCATTTTTGTACCTTTTTGGAGCCTTTTTGGATGATTATTTACACAAATATTTTCCAAGGACATTGTGGATGAAGAATGGAGCCAATATGTTCGTGATTGAAGAGCTTGAAGAGTCAATTTTATCATCATAAGATTGATTTTCAAGAGTTTGAAGCAAATGAGCAAAGTTGAATTTCAAGGCAAGAAAACATGTCAAGATGTGTCATAGCACTGGAGGACATGGGTCGCGAGGCAAACCACATGGGGCGCCAAGCATACCACATGGGCCCCCAGCTGGAGTCGAGACATGCCACCAGCAAGCACATGGGCGCTGGTGACATGGGTGCTGAGGCCAACGACCTGGGTGCACAAGCCAACCACATGGGCGCCCAGGGGGAGTCGTGTAGCATGCCATGCCCGCGCCAAGCATGCATCATGCGTGTCTTCACCTTGAAGCTTCTTCACTTGTTTCCAGATTTGGTGACCTTTCTGTATTTTGGCCATAACATTTGATCGAGAGCTCCTTTTGAGGCGTGTGAGTAGCCGTTGGAAAGCTAACTCCAAGATCTACAACTTTCATGTTTTGGTCGAAGCCCAGTTTTGCCGTTTTCGTGGACGAAAATGCCCCTGAAGTCAGCGGACAGAAACTGTCCTGGGCCTTTTATGCGGGATTGGTCCAATTAAGCCCAAATTCTTATTTGGACTAGCTTGAAGACTTGGAAAGCAGCCCAGCACGTCCTTAGGGTTTGTTTAGCTCTAAATTAGCCCTAGGCCACCTCTATAAATACCCTCTTAAGTCTAAAACCCTAGCACATCAAGGTGTAATCAATCCTTGTATCGCATAGATCATCTTTTTCTAGGTTTTGTGCCGCCAAGGAGAGGGAGGAGGCAGCCGGCCTCCAAACTTGTAAGTCTCTTATGGATTGCAAGCAATCCATGAGTAGCTAAACCTTAATACTTCTTTTCCTTAGGTACTTTTGATCAATGAATTATTGGTGAGACTTTTGTTCTTAATAATTTGAAGCTTTTTCCGTTTGAATACGTTTCTTATCTCTATGCTTCATCTTATGTGTTCATACTTTGATTGATTTGGTGCGCAACATATCTTGAGATTTATGAATGCTATAGTTAGATTCAAGTAGCTTGAGTCAAGGTAAAGTTGGTCCAAGTAACAATTGAATGCTAGGAGTCCTAGGTTCAATGGGATATCAAACCTTGTTGAAATCTTTAGGCCGAGATGGAAAATGACGTAGGCAAGTTTGGTATTAATTTATCATGCATGTGGAATAATAAAACCTAATGCTTGTTATATGAAGGGCTTAAACCATAGATTATAACATTTGAGGTTAATTGCAGTGAGATACAGATTAATCTTTTTAGCATGTTGGAATTAGCATTACGTCTGTTCCTATACCAATTATTCAAATGGAGTTGTTTAAGATGTTAAGAGGATTACTTTGTTTCAATTAAAGTTGATGTCTACGTCTTAGGCTATATACCGATTTGGAGTAATTTATGATTCTTAATTGATTGCAATCTAAGCCAAATTTATGTTTAGTGTCTATGATCCATGATTCACTTGATCAAAGTAGTTACCTAAAGGAGAAGAAGTATGCTTTTATCTTTGATTTTCTCTTTAATTGTTTTCTAAATTAATTAATCTATTTTCAAAAACCCAAAAATATCTTTTCTAGGTTAGAATTTCTTTTGTAAGATTTAACTTTGATTCGTACCTTTCCTGTGGATTCGACCCCTACTTGCCTTAGCTAAATAGTTAATCTATATGTTATTGGTTTGTGGGGAATTTATCTTGTGATTTGATCAACGACCGATCATGCACCTCAACCTCTGATTCACACATGTACAGCTGAGCAAACTTAGGCTGATGCCCAGGTATAGGAAGCAAAAAGCCCATCGTATGATGGTTATTACCACCAATCATAGGCAGTTGAATACAATTACAAGTTTTGCTCTACATCCATCAATTATTAATTGAAGAATTTAAGAGTAAAGTATACAGCACCAAAATTCGAAAGTTCAAAGAACTCTTGTAACATCTGTATTGTTTCCGATTAATTAAGCAAAAGTGCACATAACCGCCTTAAAATATAAGTAAAAACTCTTATGAGTTTTAGCAACTGTAATTGTATTTAAATTTTATATGAGAGGAGATATAGATAATTATGCAAAAGGTGAGAGCGTACATAACCCTTTAATTATGTTTGTACAGACAAGCATGTTTAAAACCTTTATGGGTCTTTATTTTTTGAGAAATATATGCCTCCCATCGCATGTCACACACTGTCACCCTTCATGAACTATTTATCCAACCAAGAATGATAATACCTAAAAGGCTTCTGCAACTAAACTATTCAACTAAACTAAACTTGAACTCTAGGGAAGCCTAAATTATTTCAGACATGTCCAAAAGATGGTAAGAAGCAGATATCCAAAAAGACTTTTAAAGAATTCAAACCTGCTGTGAAAAAGAACAGATTTAAGCGAATTAGGCATATATCCACTACCATTTAAATTTGTGTATTCCAGAGAGTTCAATACAAATTTGCTTTAAATATATTACTATTATTACTTAAAATCCAAAGGAGCTGGAAGTATTCATTGTCTTTAACTCCAGCAGTTAAGTTTAGAGCCCAATTCCACCGTGGAATCCAGTAGCATCTACGTTTAAGTTTCAACAGTTTCATTCACCATCTCTGTTTTCTAATCCTATGAGGAGCTATGCCATCTCAATGGGATAAGATTCGCTGCTTTCCTCCTACGGTAGTTGATTTGGAATGCCATCTCTTCATCCCTATTTCCTTTCTATGCAATTTCTTTCCTTCCTACCAAAGATGCACTCACAATAAATATTGCCCCCTTCCGGCATCTAAACATGGATTTCTTAACATATGAACTTTAAAACTATTTAAAATAATTTAACATGTCAGACATTTTTCTGTCACATTGATCCTATTGGTTTTCTTTGTTTGGATAAATTGATGGACTTGGAGAAAGAAACAGAAAAATCCTCAAGCATGTAACCCAAAACATAAAAAGCCATAGGTCAAATCTACCTTATAGCAGACAACCTGAAGCTAACAAACATAGGAGTAATCTAATAAAAAGCCCAAAAAGAAATTGAATAAATCACCTCTGTAGCAATTGACAGCCTGCAGATTTTCTGATGATCTCTTCGGAAGGGATCTCTAGTGTAGCTTCGCAATGCTCCTTAATCAGTTTCACCTCTGTAGTGATTGAAAAATCAACTGACAAAGAGAAACCCTATGAGTATCTTAAAAGCCACATGGAAACATATATGAAGACTGAAAGAGGACCTCGAACAGGCAATCCATCAAACACATGGCAATCATTGAATGCAAAACATATTCAGAAGGTTAAATTAACTTGAAATTGAGAGTCTAATGCAAAAGCAAAATAGTTGCATTTTATTTCCACTTCACTTAATCTATTACTCATCTTCATTTTTAATGAAAATTTCTTGAATGATTTCACTGAAAGAAGCTCAACAATAGAAGAAACAATGAGCAAGGAATTCAAGCAATTGCGAGCAGCTGTTTCAAAGAGGAGAGGAGTAGCAAACTATTTTAAACAGCATGAAAGCAAAAGGGGAAAAATTATTTTAAAAAAACAATAACATTTTTAACCGATAGACACATATACCAAACAAAACATCTCATCCTTCAATGATTACTAATTCATAATATGGCCATTAAAGGCATGCAAAATAAATTAGTAAACTAAAATTATACACACACACACACACACACATATATATATATATATATAGACTCACATATATGTAAATACCAAATACATGTTACTGTGACTCTTATTTGTTCATCTCATAATAGGACATTGCACCAGAGTTTTACAATATTTCAGCCCCTAATCCTTGAATCGTACTTGTATATGGGTAAAATAAATATATGATTTAAGCAAAACACATAAAGGAAATTGACATATAAAAATACTGACCAAACTATAAAATTATCTAGCTAAACGAAATTCATACATCAAATATAATTTCTGACCAAACTAAACATTTAAAAAAAAACAGCAACAACAAACGGCAAAACCCCAAAACTTTCTACAAAGAGTTCTTAAGAAATGAAGAAATACCTGAGCACTAAATTGCAAAGGCTGCGGGTCAAAAGAATTAGACTCATCAGTCATCACATGCTCAAAACAAAACAACTAAATCCAAAAAGAAATGCAATTGCAGGAGTAACTCAAAGGAGATAGAAACCTGTGTTAGAGAAAACAATAGCGATACCTTAAAAGGAGAAAGCAAAAATCATCAAGATCAGTCAATCTCATTAAAAATGTATCAAAGGTATTTTTTACAGCAAATTGAAGAGCCAATAACACCAAGAAACAATTTAATCCAAAAAAAAAAATCAATTGCAAGAATAACGTAAAGGAGATACAAACCTGTGTACAAACCTGTGTTAGAGAAAACAACATCAATACCCTGAAAAGAGACAGCATAAACCATTCTGATCAGTCAATCTCATAAGAAAATGGATCAAAGGTATTTTTTTTTATGACAAATTAAAGAGCGAAGAGCAAGAGAAATGATACCCAACAAAATTAAATTGATAATACACTGGAAGAAGAGGAAAAGTCATGAACTTACTATCGACAGAGCAAAAACAATAGTCCATTTATTTTTAAACATTAGACAAAAGAGGTTCCATCTGAGGATCATATTGAACCCCCAAAACCCACATATTACATTGCAGAAATCAAACAAAAAACCAACAATCATGACCCCTAATTTACGGAAAAAAGAAAAAGCGATCAAAATGATATGCCCAAAAATTGAAGCAATAGTGAACTGGAAGAAGAGGAAAAGGATTTCTTTGGGAAGGAAAAGTAAGGAGCCCCTTTGACATCTCTGCATCAGCAAAGAATTCTCGGTGTGGAAACACAGAGACAAAAGGGCTGATCTTTGAAAAAGACTAGATCCGCAGGGTTCCAAATGAATTGGCTTATTCGAAAAAAGCCTTGTTTTTTGGAAGATATATCTAGGATGGCAAACCGATAGGCTCACCGGTGGAAATCGGATCGAAGACTTAACGTCGCTGAAAGCCCAGTTTATACCCAAAATGATACGGCCAAAAATTAAAGCAATAATATACTGGAAGAAGAGGAAAGGTGATGATCTGACCTTCGAAAGAGCGAAAACAACAAAGGATGGCAAACAGAGAGGATCACCACTGGAAGCCGGATCGCAGACAACGCATCCAGCCCCAAATCAATTGCATCATAATAACAGTCAGACCCAAACGATTAAGAAGAAGGGGCTTTTATATAACCTGGCATGTGAAAAATTACTAAAACGGGGCAATAAGGTCTCACCAGGTTAAAAGTTAGAAGGACCGTTAAGTATATTCACCTGGTTACAAAAATAATGGGTAGAATATATAATAATATAATAGTGTGTGATTTAATATACAGATATGTATTATTTATTTTTCACTAAATTAGGACCTGGACAAACATCATTGTGTGTTAAGGCCCAACAAGATAAGAGTAGGCTAGTTTGATGATGTTTTTCTTTAGACCTGACAATCCGTGTTTCGTGTCGTGTTTACATAGGGTATAAACACATATTAGGCACGACACGAAAACAACACGATTATAAATCGTGTCACGAAATTCAAACACGAACACGAGACCTATTATTAAACGTGTACACGAGACACGAAACCTGTTTACACCATTAAGCCGTGTAACAGGTCATGACACGACACGACACGTTTGACACGATTCAATTTTTCAAATATTTCAATTGACTAAAAAATATATAATTAGAGCTAAAAATGTCTAACTTTTAAAACATAAAGATAAATTATTCACAAATATCAATTCTAGCAAAGTAGCTAACATAAACATGACTAAATAAGTAACTAAACAATTCTTTAAAAGTCTAAATAAGGTGTTTTTGCATCATTTGAATTTGAACAATAGAGAGGTGAATAATTTCCTATCCATGCATGCACACTCCTTGTCTTCACCTTGACCTCTTTTGAGTTTTGATCTAGCATTAACAAAAAATATGTAATATTTTGATTAGTAAGACAATAAGACAAATAAGCAAAATAACAACATTTTGAACAGCAAAACAACAACATTTTCAACAGCAAAACAGCCTTTGTCTTCTTCAAACAGAATAGACATACTTGATAAGTCCATATGAAAACTAGCATGTTTAAATCCAGTATTTGAGCTATATTCTTGAGCATAAACATGTAGTACTGCATTTTAATCATTAACCACAAAATATAAGCTTCATAACTCTATAGAATGCATAGTAATAAAACAAAATAAAAGGCAAGGTACAATTAGTTATTAACTACAAACTCCTACAAAAAGGGCATACTTGACTCCTTAATTATATGCAGTTCCTTATACGAGGTAAACTCTAAAAATATCTTGTTGGAATGTTTCAAATTTACCAAATTGGAATCATAGGAAGAGGAACAGAGTCTGCAATCAGCCATCAATAGTTCATGAATTCAACAAGAATAATATATAACAACAGGTACTGATCCAAGTGACTCAGATATTACACATTATGTTTTGTTGAAATTCCCAAAAAATCAGAGACATCATGCTCAAGGAATCATTTAGTCCTGCGTCTGAGAGATGCATTATTCTTCAATGGCTTATACTTCAAAATTTCAATTCTATCCTTAAAATCTGCCAATAACAAACAACATTCAAGAAAATGAGACACCTGACTCTGAGTTTCCGAATCCCCAAACAAATAACAAATAACTGATCATAACTTTTTAGGGTTCCCGTGACTGAAACAGAAAATTCTCATCCAACTAGTAAAATTAATAAATTATTCTAGGGTTTTTTCGTTCGAGTGACAGACGAATCTTAAGATATGCGACATAAAAACAACAAATTGAACCATGATTCAGGCAAGAGTAGCGAAAGAGAAAGAAATAAACCTGGCAGAGCTCTCGAAAGATGGAGTTGGAGTTGGCCAACACTAGAACCGAATGAGAGTTGAGAATGTCGAGGCTTTTTATCGAGTTGGCAAAGATGGATCTCGAAGATATTGCCCCTGCGCCGGTGCCGGTGCCGGTTGAAGATAAAATAGAGAGAATAAGAGGGAGATATCGTGGATTGAGAGAAGAGCACCGTTGAGACTCGAGAGGCGGAGAGGGTAAATGGAAAAGGAAAAGAAGAAAAGAAAATAAAAATATATCAGGGAATGGGATGGGTAATTGCCTAATTTGGTTGGTATATTAGATTTTAGGGTTTTTATTAGGCGTGTCTAACGTGTCGTGTTACATGTCGTCGTGTTTTCGTGTTAACCCGTTAACTAAGGCATGTCTCTCATGTCTTAAACGTGTTAATCGTGTCTTTGACACGATTATGACACGAAAAACGATTACCATAATCGTGTCCGACACGATTCGGATACGAGACACGTTAAGGCAAACATGAACACGGCTAAACGTATCTCGTTTTGTGTCGTGTCAAGACCCGAATTGCCAGGTCTAGTTTTCTTCTTTTCTTTTATTTGGCTAAAAGGGAAGGCATTAAGCAGGCTTGATTCTGACTTTCTATGTATATATAAATAAAAGTTAAAATCACCTATTTTCATGCAAAAACACTAAACCTTGTACTTAGCAGTTGCTATTTATTTTCATGAAAGTTTGAGCTTTGAACCTGTATAATCGTGTTGTTTCGTGTAACGTGCATAATTTAGGAGTATATGGCCAAACACGAACACGACACGAATAACTAATCGTGTCATGGTATAAAAAACATATACGAGAGCTATTTATTAGTCATGTACACGACACGACACGACTAACACGATTTTATAAGTGTGTAGTCCAAACATGACACGACACGACTAACACGATTTTATAAGTGTGTAGCCCAAACATGACACGACACGACTAACACAATTTAAGCGTTTTAACATGAATAATTCAAACATGTTAATTGAACAAGCCTAAAACAAGCATAAATAAGCTTAATGGGCAAAAAGGCCCCTGAACTTACACCGAACCGTCAAATAAGCCCCTGAACTATTATTTCGGCCAAATAAGCTCCTGAACTCTTAAAAAAGGCCAAATAAGCCCTGTTGCCAAGGCTAAATGCTCAAATAAGGACTAAACGTTTTAATATTTTCTCAAATAAGGATCAAAATACACAATTTCAACAAATTAAAACACATACTTAGCAAATTTTTACAAATTAGGGAATCCTTAAATGGAAACCAATGCTTCTCATACATATACGTTAAATTTGATAAAAAAATGATTATAATGTTAATTAAAAATCAAACCGTATTAATCAAAATAAATTCATTAAACGTAATATGATATAAAATTATCGTATGATTTTCAATTTATATATCTCTCACACACTAGTATTAAGTTATATTGTATCCCATTTGTAAAAAAATATTAAGTATGTTTTCTAATTTGTTGAAATTGTGTATTTTGATCCTTATTTGAGAAAATATTGAAACGTTTAGTCCTTATTTAAGCATTTAGCCTTGACAACAGGGCTTATTTGGCATTTTTTAATAGTTCAGGGGCTTATTTGGCCGAAATAATAGTTCATGGGTTTATTTGACGGTTTGGTATAGGTTCTGGGGTCTTTTTGCCCATTAAGCCAGCATAAATATACACGTTCAAAAATTTGTAAGTAGAATCTCCCTAAAACTGTAAAACATTTATAAAATTTCATCATATTAATGATTTGTTTAATTATTTTCAAAAGGGCAAAGTGGCATTTCACTATAAACAATTAAACAAACATACAAATGTTTATTTAACGTGTTTACATGTTAAACATGATACACATTAAGGGTAGACTCAAAAACGGTTAACCCCGTGTCATTCCCCGTCGTACAAACGTGTTGTATCAAAAATTGATAGGTCTACCTCTTGCCCTCTTTTATTGAGGGGTGAAAACAGGCTAAAAACCTTTTACAAAGTTGTTCAATTTAAAATCAAATCTAAAAACTTGTTCAATTAAGACTAAACCTAATCAAATCTATCAATTAGGGGCTTTTTAGACGGAAATTGAGATATGCGCATCATACGTCCCGTTAAATCTTACTTTTATACCGTTAAATCCTTTCTTTTTAAATCCTAGGCAGCTTTTCCCTTTATTTTTATGTGATTTTTTTTTGCTATGTACATTTTTCTTTTCATACTTTTTCCCTTCCTAACGGCCTTTTTCTTTTCACCCTCTTCTTATTATGTGAAGGTTTGGGACAATCCTAATAAAAGCAACAAGGTTGAAAGTATAGATACTGTTATTTATAAACAAATAATGAACCATCTATGTGTGTATATATGGAAGAAAAAAAGAGTTTTTATTCCAACATAAAGAGACGCACTAATTTTTTTATTTAATTTAAATTGTGATAGAATGCTATCCCATTTCTACGTTGTTGAGTGGTTTTATTTGATCATAGTTTTTGAAACCGAGCCGTTCAATCATACAAGCGTAATAATGGCAGAATAGATTACAAATAATCACACTCTCATATCCTTTTCCTTTAGAGTGTGTTTGGATGGAGATTTTTAAGAGTTTGAAGAATTTAGAAATGAAACATTTTTAAAATGCATCATTTCAAAATAATAGCTTTTATAATTATTTAGTTTGGATAAAAAAGAATTTGGAGTATTTGGAATTTTTAAAAGATAAAAAATTTAATTATTAGAAAAATAATGTTAAGAATATAAAAATATGTAATATGGATGTCATTAGATTTGTAAAAATGTATTAAATTTTTTAATAACAAAATTAATATACGAAAAATATTTTTATAATGAGTTTTTTAATTGAAACTAAAGATGTATAAAAGTTGAATCAAAATAGGAAACATATTTAATGTGGATACTTAACTATATAACAAGGGATTTACAAAAGACACCACTTTAGGTTGATTTTGGAATGCGGTTTTGGGTCCTCCAAAAATCCCTCTTCAAAATCCTAAGATATTCAAAAACCTGCATATTTTCTTTTCCCAAACTAAGTTTTTTAATTTTGGATTTTAAAAAATCCCTATCCAAATGAAAACCCCCTTGAATATTCTCATCCAAACACACTCTTAAACAAAAATCCCGCACAAAAATTAAACTATTACAATTTATTAATTTATTGTCATTTATGGCCAAGAACAAAGTGCTCTTGGTCTTAGCGTTCCTTTCTTGACAAGTGCCACGATTTTGAAGGAGATGTGATGGGAAACAAGTAAAGGCGAACTAACAGCAATCAATAGATTTGAGAAGGAAGCAACATTAATGGGTTGAGATTTAGTAATGGAGTTGAGATTTGAGAAAGAATAAACTAGTTGTGGCCTTGTGGGAGATCGATGCGGGCTGACGGTGATATCGATGGTGATCGGTGGCAGCGACTGAGTGGGCTGGATGGAGGCTTTGAGTCGAGGGAGAAGATGAAAGATAAGGCAGTTTAGGGATTCATTTAAGTTTAGATTAGTTTTAATGTTCAACTTTTTTAATTTATTTTATTTCAAATTTCCATTTTTCATAATTAAAATTTTATTATTTTAAAATTAAATTGAAGATTTTTTTTTAAAAGCCCAAAAAAACGGAATTTACCGGTTTTACCGGTTCCGATTTTGACGATTCAATAGCGGTTTAGCAAAACCACGGTTCTAGTCCCTTATAGAGTGGGAGTGCTCTTCGGTTCACGACTGAACCGATTGGACCGCCCCATCCGATCTGATTCGGTTACAACAACCATTGTTTTGATGTTTCAATCAACTGAAATTTACCTTTTATTATTCTGATTTGTCACAAGTAAAAAAAGTATATATATAGTATCAAATATCAATAACAAAAACATTTATATGCCAAAACCAAATCAAATTATATTAAGTGGTTATATATATATATGCTTAAGTTCTAAATAACGTATTGTACCGGTAGTGTGTTTGCATTTAGTTAAATATGTTTTGATTGGAGGTAGAGGAGGAAAAAGGAAAGGAAGTGAGAACCGTTTCCTGGATAAGATTTTTTAATTAACTCTATGTTTGGATTTATATATATATATATATATATTTACATATATAATCTTTTTTCTTGTTTTTAAATTGGAGTTAAAACAAGGATAAAATAATAATAATTAACATAGTTTTAATCTTTTCCTTTCCCTGCACAAACCCCCAATTTGGGAGGATTGTAAAATTGAAGATATGAGGGAAATGGAGGGATACTCATTTCCTTTCATTTCCTCCGATCCAAACATAGTGTAAATGGAAGGAAAGGAAAGGAAAGGAAATGAGTATCTCTACATTTCCCTCATATCTTCAATTTTACAATCCTCCCAAATTGGGGGTTTGTGGAGGGAAATGAAAGAATTAAAACTATTTTAACTATAAAATTATTATTTTATCCTTATTTTAACTTCAATTTAAAAACAAGAAAAAATGTTATATATGCAATGTGTATGTATGTATGTATGTATGTATATATATATATATATATATTATATTCCCTCTCCTTTCCTTTACTAAAATTTAACTATCCAAAGAAGGAAATGATTATCACTCTCTTTCTTTTACTTCCTCCTCCCTCCCTTTCCCCTTCTCACTTAAATCCAAACAAAGTGTAAGTGTGTGACTTAATCGCTGAGAGGTAAGAGAAGTAATGTCAGGGCGTATATTTGAACCCTATCCTCAACATTCCCCTCGTTGTAAATATAAAAGGAAAAAAAATGCTTAACAAACAATCCTATTTTTTCTATTCGCAAAAACTTGTTGACTTAACTAATACGAATATAATCGAAGATTTATTGAAATAATTATGACGAACTTTTATTTCGAAAGAGGATAGGTATATGAATTAGTAGGTCTTGTTAATTTCTTGTTTTTCTCTTTATCGCAATATCTTTTATTGTCCTTTTGTCTTTAACTTTGATGAAGAAAAGTTGGCATAATTGCTCTTATGCGACTTTGGTTGCACCTTTTTAGTAGCCTCATGACTTGGCAAATCAATAGATTGGATAACCATCCAAATCTAATTTGAAAATTACATGTCTAGTGTTTCGTTATTTTTATTGAATATTCTTCAATGAATTTATATTCATTTGAGCATCTAAATATTCATAATGTTTTTTTTGGCACCAAATATTCATAATGTTTATACATTCAATAGTGTAACCTAAAACTTATTCCCATTTGTTTTGGAATTTGTTCATAAAGTATATTCTTCATGGTTTGCAATTGGAATTATTCTATACTTTCTTCAAAAGCCCTGTGAGTTGTGAATGTAGTTTACTTTTAGGAATTATCTCTCGGGATTTTATTTTTTTTTAAATGAGTAAATTATAAATTTAGTCGCTTAATTTTAGAAAAGTTTTTGTTTTGGTCATCCGACTATGAAAAATAACGATTTGGTCACTTACATTTGTAAAATTGAATATTTTGGCCACTCAACTCTTCATTCACTTATGTGGCACTGATCGGTCGTCAGCAAATCATAAAAATAAAATATCCCAACAATTACTAACTAAAAATAGCTAGGGCAAGTAAGGGTCGAACCCACAGAGAGATAGGTAATTATTTTTTTTCTTAGAACAAAATAAAATAAAGAGAATTTTTGGAAGTAGGGTTGAATTAAATCTAGCAAACTAATAAAATTAACTAAGAAAGCAATCAAGAAAATTAAAGAAAGCAATTAATTAAAAAGCAGTGAATAGGTTGAGAAAACAATTAAAGAAAACCCCTCCAACATAGAATTAATCTCCCTCTTGACATAAATAACATGGATCATTGATATCTAAAGATTATGAAAACGTTGAAAAGCTTGCTTGGAATTTAATCCTAAATTACCTAAATTAGATAAAGCTCTTGATCCAGTTGTGAATTATCCCTTTTATTTTTTTAACAATTACCTCTTGATCCAGTGTAATAATTACTCAAGAATAAAGCATTAAGATCTAGTAATTTACAAGCACAACAAGCAATTACTCACCCATTGATTCTTATCTCCCTTGGAAAGAAGATCCTTCATCTCCAATTGCTACCACATAATTAAATCCGAAGATCCTCCAAGATTTAATTTAGCTAATGCAAACTTAATTATCATGATAGTGTCGACTCCAATCAATCAAACAAGTTAACATAGAATTCATGCAGAGATTTAAGAAATACCAAAAACAATTTTCATATATAAGCACAAAATCTCACCATGATATAAGTCAAGAGATCAATTAAATTCTACATTGGAGAAAAGAAAAGGATTACTCACTCATGAATTGAGTGAGCATCCACAAATAAAAAAAAGAAAACTTATCTATGGATGAAGAATAAGAGGGGGCGGCGACTCCTAGGGCTATCTCCTCCAAATCCTCAAGCAATTCTACAATATTTTCTTATGAGAAAAGAATACAATACAATACATAAAAACCTAGACCTAAGGTGGCTATTTATAAGGGAAAAATAATCTAAAGACTCCTATTAGACTTAGGATATAAGTCTAGGGCGGTTTTGGGGCTGATTTGGTCTCCAAGTTGGCATAAAAGTCTTCCTAGAACCAAAGTCCTTGTGAAAATAGGATCCTGAAATTTCCTAATTTCGTGCAGCAACTTCGACGTAATATTCGGGCTTGAAAACGGCAGATTTGGGCTTCGGTCTTCAAAAGAAAGTTGTATATCTCGGAATTAGCTTTCCAACGGCTACTCACGGGCCTAAAACGGACATCTGAACAGAAAGTTATGGCCTTTCTACCGAGACTGCGCTGAATCCTAGTCCAAATAGGACTAGTTGCGGGAAATTACGGGATTTGGATATTTCGTTGGATATAGGTGGCACAAATTGAGATTTTAACTCCAATTGTGGGCTTACATGGACTGATTATTATCCCATATAAAATATCCAAAATTCCATAGCATCCGGACTTCTTCAGGGCTTATCTTCAATCCTTCGCAATTAAAGCTCCAATCTCCAATTCTTGCTTCTTGAAATAATTCTTCAATAATCTTCAAGTCTTCAAATTTTCTTCAAATAAGTCTTCAAACACGAACTTCGAATATTCAAATCTATACTCAAAATTACTTTGCTCATATCTGTGTAAAAATTCATCAAAATAGCTCCAAAAGTAGTGAAAATAAGCAAATTCCCAATTTCACATCTCATAAAGACTAAAAACACAAATATTATCAAAATAAGGTAAATTAGAGCATAAATAGATCCAAAAACATAGTAAAATAGCCATAAAAATAGGGTTGTTTTTGGCTCGATCAGGCACATCATTTCACGTGTCATAATGATATATGACAAGTCATATCATCTAAGATATCACTTGACATGATGACATGACATGAAAATGTCATCGAACGTGCAACATGACATATTCGCATTATCATGTTATGCGATTGAGGGATCAAAATATTCAATTACATATATAAGTGACCAAAACATTACTTTTTTTAGTTAGGTGACCAAAACATAAACTCACCTAAAGTTAAATGACCATTTATATAATTTACCCCAAAAAAATTAATGTGTATGTGCTCCTGTTTATGTATATATATGAGCTTTGGGACCTTTCTATAACTCAAATCCGAGTAAAAATTGTCACCAAACTCATTTTCCCCTACACTTTACAGTCCAACTTCACTAAATTATGGAAAAAATAACTGTTCTTCTAATTTACGGGTAAGAATATAAATTAAAATAAGGGTAATTATTTCATACACTACTAGTGGTGTTTTTATACTCCATAGGTAGGTTAGAAAATTTGAAAATTCCTAAAAATTCATCTTGTTCCCATATTGTATTGTAAAATTCCATTACAATTAATTGGTCGAAGGTGATCTAAATTGAAAGTAGTTTTGAGTTTGCTTGGAGGCTTGCAACGTTGTTGGTTTTGTTTAGGATGATCTATAGGTTTATAATTTGTCGTTGATCTTGAAGGGATACTGAAAGAAAAACAAATACGCAATGGAATATAAAACTTGGTACCCAACCAAGATCTTTACGAAGGTGAGCCAAGTGGTAATAGAAATTATATCTTAGGATTCGAGATCACAAAAAGAGTTGGAGTTCGAAAGCATTGCAACAAAATCCTCACTAGGTTCCCATCTGTAAGGAGTCCACACGATCAATTGAAAATCAACAATGAAGCTTGAGTTCCTTTCATGTTGTGCTAGCAAAATGTCAAAGGATTTTAATTTTTTTGAAATGGTTGACGGCTTGGAATGTGTGTTAGCCTTTTTTCATAGGTAAAATAACGGTAATTTATACCTACGTCAAAATAAATATGATGGACCATGATTAAACCCTTTAATCATATTAATTGGGCCACTAATATGGGTTTATTAGACCAATATCTAATAGGTCTTTTGGGAAAACCCAATAATCTCTCACTTGCACTAAGACCAATTATCCAATGTCAACCTTTTTGTGCTTCATTACCCAGTCCATCTAAGTGTGCCACCCATTAGGTTCTTATAACAGTAGCACTGACAAGATATCTTAATGCCATAAGCAATGAGCGGTGTCTAGCAACACATCACTGCTACCTAAGTTACAAGAATATCGTGATTCGATATAATCTTATCTGTAATCAATGTTACCGTGTTGTTCAATCCCTTTGTCCTTGATGTCTTAATTGAATGTGTCATAGATTGTATCATACTTGTATAGTTCAGTCTTTATGTTTCTTGATTCCCGAATGGATTAGTTTCAACAAATGCAATTGATATCTCATATCAATTCATTTGAGCACGACCATGCATTTGTAATCCCACTCAATCAAGGGGCCCAAGATATCACTCCTGTTGTATAGGAGGGACAAATTCTATTTTGATCATGCACATTTCTCTACATTATTTGTAGCATACCCAATTATAGCTTTTATAGTTAACCCAGTTACGAGTGACGTTTGACTATATTAAAGCACACGACTTATCATGTAGGAATCTATGATGATCTTAAGTAAACGGATCACATACACATTTGTCACTTTGAAAATCACTTATGACACTCATATAACAATCCATGGAACGTTCTCATGCCGGGTCGGTCCAGTACATATGTTCTCAAACATATACCCATATGTTGACTTGATATCTCATATCCATGACAACCACTTGTCATCAGTCATTACACATACTAGTCTCAATGTGTTATTGTCGTCCTAATCCTCAACAATACTTGACTAGGGACTTTTAAGAATAATTTCATAATTATTCTAAGGAAATTCTTATATTGGCATACATTACATAGACTTCAAATGAAATATAATAATGGAATTTGTCATAGAATATGTAATGTGAGCATGATAAATATTTATAAAACATAATCAATTATTAGGTTTCAAAAAAATATACCAATGACACTAAGACCAATCACTAATGTATCTATTACCAAGTGAACTAGTATGACGATCATGCTTTTGTTGTGTCAGAGGCTTCTTCAATGGATCAACATCATTGTCATCAGTTGGTATTTTGCATACCTTCACATCTCCTCTATCAATAATTTCTCGGATTAGATGGAAGTTCCGGAGTATAAGTTTGGATCGTTGATGAGATCTAGGTTCCTTAGCCAATGCAATAGCTCTATTATTGTCACAAAAGAGTTGTACGTGATCTGTAATGCTAGGTAATACCCCAAGTTCATAAATGAACTTCTTGATCCAAACAACCTCCTTAGTTGTTTCACTAGCAGCTATATACTCAGCCTCTGTTGTAAAATCAACCATTGTTTCTTGCTTCAAACTCTTCTAGCTTACAACACCACCATTTAAACAAAACACATATCCCGAGTGTGATCGGGAGTCATCCTTGTCAGTTTGGAAGTATGCATCTATGTAACCTCTCACAGTGAGCTCTTCTTCACCTCCATATATCAAGAATATATCCTTAGTTCTTCTTAAGTACTTAAGGATATTCTTGATAGCAATCCAATGACATTCACCAAGATTAGGTTGGTATATACTCGTCATGCTCAAGACATACAAAACATCAGGGCTAGTACATATCATGACATACATGATAAATCCAATAGTTGATGCATATGGAATCTGACTCATGCACTCTCGCTCCTTTTGTGTCACAAGGCATTGTTCTTTTGAGAGAGTAATGCCATGTGTCATAGGTGTGAACCCTTTCTTAGAGTCTTGTAAGCTAAACCTTTTTAGCACTTTGTTTATGTATGTACTTTGACTTAGGCCAAGTAATCTCCTTGATCTATCTTTATAGATTTTGCCACCTAGCACATAGGTTGCTTCACCTAAGTCTTTCATAGAGAAATTTTCCCTTACCAAGTCTTCACAGACTTTAAAGTGGGGATGTCATTCCCAATGAGAAGTATGTCATCTACAAACAACACCAAGAAAACAATTGTGCTCCCACTAACCTTTTTGTAAACACAAGGCTCATCTTCGTTTTTAATGAAACCAAACTCTTTGACCACATCGTTAAAATGAAGATTCCAGCTTCGAGAAGCATGCTTCAATCCATAAATGGATCTTTATAGCTTACAAACTTTTCCATCATTTTCTTGAGTGACAAAACCTTCAGGTTGTGTCATGTACACATCTTCATGAAGATTCCCATTAAGGCAGGCGTTTTTGACATCCATTTGACAGATTTGATAATCATAAAATGCAGCTATCGGAAACAAAATCCGAATAAATTTGAACATCGCAACTGTCGAAAATGTCTCATCATAGTCAACACTATGAATTTGTCGAAAACCTTTAGCAACCAATTGCCCATTATAGGTATGTGCATTACCATCCATGTCGGTCTTCCTTTTGGAAACCCACTTACACCCTATGGGTTTTACCCTTTCAGATGGGTCAACCAAGGTCCATACCTGGTTTGCATACATGGAATCCGTTTCACATTTCATGGCTTCAAGCCATTTATCAAATTCTGGGTCTACCACTGCTCCTTGGTAGGTTGTGGGCTCATCTTGATCCGTGAGCAAATCATCACCGTAATGAGTTATGAACAAAGCATATCTCGTAGGTAAACAATGTGTTCTAACAAACCTACGTAATGACTGTGTTTCCTTGAGCAGTATTTTATTTCTCAAGAACTTCTCTCTAGTTCATTTTCCACAACAATTTGTGAACTATGTTCAAGTTCCATTTGAGGTTCAATGACTTGTTGTTGTTCTCGAACTTCTTCGAGGTCTATTTAATTTATTCATGTTAGTTTTTCCAGAGATAAATTCTTTTTCTAGAAAAACACATGTTCGAGCAACAAACACTTTGTTCTCGATGGAATTATAGAAATAGTATCTTTTGGTTTGTTTAGGATACCCACCAAAGAAACACTTTTCATATTTGGGTTTAAGCTGTGTTTGCCGTTTTAAATAAGCCTTACATCCCCAAATCTTCATAAATGACATATTGGGGCGTTTACAGTCCACATCTTATATGGTATCTTTTGAACCGACTTCGATGGAACATGGTTCAATGTGAAAGCAGGAGTTTCTAATGCATGCCCCCAAAACGAAACTGGAAGATTTGCATGACTCATAATTGATCGAATCATATCTAATAAAGTTCGATTCCTCCTTCCAGCATCTCCATTCCATTGTGGTGTGATAGGAGTAGTGAGTTGTTAGACTATTTCATGCTCCTTTAGACAGTCAATAAATTCTTGTCTTAAATATTCTCCACCTCGATCAGATCGAAGTGCCTTGATACTTTTACCAAGTTGTACTTCATTCTTAAATTCCTTGAACTATCAAGGGTTTCTGATTTGTGTTTCATAAGATACACATCCATATCTACTGAAGTTATCAATTAATGTAATGAAATACTGAAAACCCACTCTAACTTGTTTGTTTATAGGTCCATAGACATTAGTATGTATGAGGCCCAATAAATCACTTGCCCCCTTACTTTGTTTAGTGAAAGGAGCTTTAATCACCTTACCCCATAAACAATGTTCGCATATCTCATATAAAATCAATATTTATGGAGTCTTGATATGCACTTCTCATTTATATGGCCCAAGCGACAATGCTAGATGTAAGTTGGATTAGAATCGTTAGATTTAATCCTTTTAGCATTTATGTTAAAGATGAGCATATATAGATCTAGAACATAAAGACAATTAATTGAATGTGCACAACCATAATAAATATCATTGAAATAAATAGAACAACGTTTGTTCTTTATTTTACAAATGAAAAAACCCATCTTGTCCAAACAAGCAATAGAAATTATGTTTATAGTTTTGGAAGACACATAAAAACAATCATTAAGTTCTAGTTCAAGCCTAGTGGGCAAAGATAAAACATATGTCCTCACAGTTAAAGTAGAAACTCCTGCTCCAGTTCCAACATAGTAGGTACACATCACACCAATTTTAACTAGATAAAATATTGATCATATCAATTACCAATAAGCATGCCTCCCATTTAATCATGTATCTCATACATATATAATTGCAAGAAAATAAACGTGACATATCAACGTTGATTCTCTCAAGCGAAAAGAGAATCGACAATGGTGAACCTAGGAGTATATCTAGTTTTTTCAAGCTTCGCGGTCTCTCATGCATGATTTCTAGGTCATTGGTTTCTTGCTTGAATACCTTCAGCACTAAATTAACCTAATACTATACTTTATATATAGCAGAAACCTCAACGTACATTCGAGGGGAGTTAAGTGAGTAGAGAATGTACAATGTGGGTTAAATATAGGGAAAGCCACGACACGTAGGCCGTATCTTAAAGTTACAACCATTGTAAAAAAACCTACGGTCATGGGGCTATAACCACGCATCATGCTTAAACAACATAAAAACATACTATTTAATAAACAACAAATCAAAATCAAATTTATTCGACTTCGAATTGCAACAAGTGAAGAACAATTTCTTTGCATGTTAATCTAATCTAGATTAAGTAGAATGAATCAAATTTGTGCCTTAGATTAGCCACAAGTTTCATAAAACATGAGACATTATATTTTGTCAAAAAATTCCAGCAAGTAGTTATGAGAAGAAATTCTTAATTCACGAACTTTTAGGGCTCGAATAATTTTAAAACTTTTCAGATGTGTGATTGAAACATTTAGCTACAACATAATAAAAATTTAGCTCAAAACTTGACCTATAACCAATTCAATTAATCAATCCAAATAGGGTTAGGAAATTTGTTATAGAATTTTCCAGATTTAACAACCTTAAGGAAAAAATTCGAAACACTAACTTAATTGATCCAAGAATTCTTAAATTTTAATTGTAACTAGTTTAACCATTAAACTAAAACATATTAAAAATTAAACCCAAAATTAGTTCTTAAATTACCCAAAAGACTTGTCCAAATTCTGATAAAAAAAACAACTGGTCTTTTTCCAGAATTGTCGACACCCAACGGAAAAATTCCAAACACGAATTTTTCACGGCTTAGAAAATTCTGAAAATTTACATAGGCCTAGTTTACCATCAAAGTAGAACATGTTAAAAATCAGAATTAAATTTGAAGCTAATGTCATCAAACAAATTTTACATATCATATATGAAATCAGAAAGTTATTATATCGCATGTGACACAAATCGCATAAATAAGAAATCATAACCAAAGATCATGTGATCTAATAAATTTGACTTGGAAATTCGTAAATCGCTCTGATACCAATGAAAGGATACCAAAAGATAAACAAATACGCAGTGGAATATAAAACTCGTAGCCAACCAGGATCCTTACGAATGGGAGCCAAGTGGTGATAGAAATTATATCTTAGGAAGCGAGATTACAAAAAGAGTTGGAGTTCAAAAACCACTGCAGCGAAATCCTCATTAGATTCTCACCTTTAAGTAGCCCACATGATTAACTGACAATCAACAATGAGGCTCGAGTCTATTTCATGTTCTGTTAGGAAAACGTTAGAGAATTTTAATTGTTTTGAAATGGTCGACGGCTTGAATGTGTATTAAAAGAAAATTCTTATTTCCTAAAAAATAATCTTTGTACTTGTCTTGTGTAGTCATCATTAACAGTAAAACATGTGAAGGTTCCAAATGGTTGTATAAAAATTTAGTTATATTATTTTTTATTTGTTGATCATCAAACATTTTTCTTTATCTTGTTCAAAGAAACAAAAAAATCAATTTTTTTTTATAAAGCAAACTCAATGAAATATTTAATTTACTTTAATATGTCGTGTTACTCGGACATTTAACTACATTGATAGTATAAAATTATTGTCTTCATGAGAAGTATAAAAATATTTGAATCTCAACTATGAAATATATCTTTGAAGTCGCAAATACCCTATACAAAAAGTCCACAAATTATGCATGTAAAGTCACAAAAACCATATACAAAAAGTTAACAACGTATGTTCTCAACAGATATTATAGCATAATAGCCAGTATGTTACTCATCTACCTATGGTGCAGCCATTGAAGCATTGCATGCCTATCTTGGTAAAAGCCAATGTGTTGGTTTTATCATGATAATTAGATAGTCATTCTAGTTTTGCAGAACTGGTACCTAATGCCATCAAAAAGGGGAGTGCGGTTGATAGATTGCCCTTCAGCTACAGTATTTGAATTTGAAATTGATACCATCTCAGATCACTCTTGCGACTATTAGTATGATAAAATAAAGATCCTAGCTCTGATACAATGGTTGTTCTGGTTCAAATCAAGAGCGTAGCTCTAATAAGAATTTTTGGGTTTTCCGAAATGTAAGTAAAGACACTAACAATATACATGAAGATATCATGCATATTATATATATTTATATATATATTAAACTAAATGAAAGATAATCGAATTGTTACATAAAAAGATTTGGAAAAAACTAGAAGAAAGAAGAATCTTAATTCAGTTTTAGACATAATATAATAGAAAGAAGAATTTCTGCTCTTGGGAAAAGCAGCTAGGAGCAAAGAGTGTTAATTTGAATCTCTACTATGGTATAAGTCTGTGAAGTCGTAAAAACCCTATACAAAATGTCCACAAATTATGTATGTGAAGTCGCAAAAACCCTATACAAAAAGTTAACTAATTATGTTCTCAACAGATATTAAAGCCTAATAATAATTAATGCGTTCCTCATCTACCTAGCTGGTAGAGGTGAAGATAGGTGGAGGAATCACTCGAAGGATATTTTAGAGAGCTACAAATGGTCTTCAGTTGTACAATCTGACATTACAAATGTGCTCCCAAACTTTAAGCTTGGGAGCTACATTTTCCAAGCTAAGAATCTCATGAAACCTGAAAATCTTGCCAAGGGATCAATCGTAGTTCATTTAACTGTCTATTGAATTTGATACTAATTACCTAATTGGTGTTTGTCGTTTTCTAATACATGAAGCTTATATGGGAGCGGGTCTATGCCTGTATCGGTTATTTCTGCGGATTAGTGCTTGCCCTAATCAGTGGGATCCTCGTATTCTGCGTGGATTGCCGAGCTTTGACTTAGCCTTCTTAGTATTGAAGTTTTGCCCTTACTTGTGCTCCACAATGTTTGCTTTAGCTGTAATTAGAATAGATTACTTACACTCGGACCCTCTGTTGTCTTTTTCAATTTGAAGTCTAACAATAAGCTCCTACAAGTTCATCTCCTTTCGGTTTTTCGTAAGGTAGTTCTTGAAAATTTTCCATTCGAGAGGCAACTTGGAAAGATTCAATGAGAGCCAAACCTTTAACTTGAATCTCATGCAAAATAACTTGAATTCCCATTCCGGTCTCACCGCCAGCATCTTTCGTCCATTATAAATTCATTTATTATAAAATCAATATAATTTGTATTTTCCCAATATTTGTACAGTTAGGCTTGCATTGGATGAGTGGATTGTCAATGGAAATGAGTCAATCAATGCAATGACATTGAATATGTTAGAGAGAAGTTTGAAAATATTGGTATGTTAAGCATGGGATCATTGGTGTGGCCACAATTTTAGATCCAAGGTACAAAACTGAGTTGATTGAGTTTTACTTAGAGAAGATATATGATGATAAGGATGATTTTGAGATTGAAAGGATTTTTCAGATTTGCTGTGACTTGCTGCAAGAGTATCAATTGAGGTTGGCAAAGAAGGATGTTTCTGGCTCAAATATCCGACCGACTGATTTGAATGTTGCTATTGGTGGTAAGGAGGTGGTTGATTTAGGAGATTATGACCAATTTGTAACAAATAGGAAGAAGAAGAAAACCAAAGTTATGTCTGAGTTGGACCGTTATTTGGAAGAGGATGTCATACCAAGAATGGCAGATTCTGATATATTGAATTGGTGGAGAACAACTGGACCCCAATATCCAACACTGCAAGCTATGGTTAAGGACATCTATGCCATGCCATTTTCTACTATTGCTTCGGAGTCTACTTTTAGTACGGGAGGGAGATTGGTAATCGCTCATCGTAATAAGCTTCATCCATTAACAATAGAAGCTTTGTCATGTTCTCAAAATTGATTATGGGCACAACAAGGTAAATAACTATGACCTCTTTGTGTACTTTAACTTTTATTAATTAAGGTCTTCTATTGAAGTGAATTATTTATTATTTGTATTTTTTGGAGCAAGCAACCTTCAATGAGGATGCCGATGGTGAACTTGAAAAAAGCATAGCTCATTTGGTAAGAAAAATCTATCATGAGTTTTGATTAATTTTTATATAATACATGTCTTAATGGAATTTATTGAACTTGATACATCTCTTTTTTATAGGGTTCCATTGGTGTTGCGCCAAAATCTCTTTAGAGCTTTGGGTACGGGGCGTGCCAGTCAATTTGCTTATGGAAATTGACAAAGTCAAGAAAGTGTTAAAGGTTGTAGAAAAACGAAAATCAAACGATGTATTTTGTGGAGAACTGGTTGTAAGTCACACAAGGTGTTTAAAACATGCAACCCAAATTTCGATCAAACTCAATAGAAGGTTCTTGAAAAGTTCAAGAAATAATAACAAGGAAATGTTATTAAGGAAATGAGAATTACAATAGATAAAGATCAATTCAAAGGATCGATAACACGAAAAAAGTGAGTAGTCAAGAGTCTAACAAGAGTAAAAACGAGAAAAAGTGTGTGTTGAGTGCAAGCACGGAGCTTGATTGAATTTGCGCAGGGCAATAGGGTGTCCAGAGATAGTCTCTACGTTGGAGGAGACTTTGCTTATATAGCCAAGGCGCCACCATCCTCAGCACTGATCAAGGGATTCAGCTCTATTGACCTACCAACCGTAATTGATTTGCCAACTTTGTCAATTGATTCTTGTCCAGGGTCAACTTTCACTTGATGACGATTGATCCGCTTTTCAATTTAATTCCTTGACTTCAGGAAATCAACATCACAAATTAACGATCTCACTTAGTCAAGTCAAGATTACAATGCTTAAATGCTTGATCCTTGTGAGTGATGATCGAATCGCTGATTTCACTTGATCAAGCATTGAGCTTCACGATTTCACTACCCCAAACGTTATTCACCCTTACCATCGCTACTTGGGTGATCAAGTGCATTGCCGCATGTTTCATATATTGTACATAGTGTCACTAGATCAAAGCTGGGTGGCATCATCCTTGTAATGGCTTTGGGTGATTAAACAACCTTCCTTGGGTGATCGAATATTAAGTTTGAGAGGATGAGGCCCTTACCATCACTACTTGGGTGGATCATTTTTTTTGTTGATATTTGCAAGTTGTAAAGTGTAATCATGGCTAAACATTGGAATTCTTTTTGTTGATATTTCCAAGCTGTAAATTATGATTATGGCTAAACATTAGATAATTACTAGTTTTTGTTTGATATATTGGGACTGTAATTATGTCTATTAGCATGGATAGATACTAACTTTGAATTCTCTCTGATGGAATTTAAATTATTAAACATATGGTTGCTAGTTGCTACTAAGTTAGCAAGTTTTTTTTAGTTGGAATTTTAGTTTTTGCTATGCTATTCTTTTACAGATTTTCTGCATTAATTTCTAATCTAAAAAATAGCTGTTAGGTCGGATCGGGTCGGTGTTGGACGGAAAAGTGCCCCGTCAGAGTCGGAGTTGGGGCCAAGAAATGTATTTTTCCTTCGGTTCGGATCGGATGTCGGGTGGGAGCCATATTCTATCGGATCGGAGGTGGGATAGGAAAAAATCTGCCCCGACCCTACCCGTTGCCATTCCTAAGTAAGGGCACCGGGTTGAACTTTGCAACCAAAATTATAATTATATATATGAACATAGCATACTGTAGTTTAAAGTTCAACGATTTTTGTCCAAATACTATAATGAAGAAGCCGAACGCTTTTAGACTGAACCTAAAACCTTAATATTCTTAATCTTTAATCATATTTTGGCTCACAAATCTTTGAAGAATAGATCAGAACCAAAATCCAATAATCGAATAAAAATTGAACAAAAAAAAGACATAAACCGCACAAAAATATCCAAAACCATATAAAATCATTTTGATTCCCAATGATTCAACATAAACCATGGCTCTGAAACCACTTGTTAGGAATTTAATCCTTATACCAGTTCATACCAAATCATCAAAGAATCATACCTGAATCCATGACGGATCAAAACCTTGAGATTTTGCTGTTAGGTCTTACAAGTTGGTTTGACGGTGGTTGTATTTTTCTTAGCTGATGGGATGCGAGGAAAACTTACGTTTGTTTTTAAGTTTGGGGACCATAATGCTAGGTATATTTATAGGTCTTATTTCTTATTTCAGCCCATCATGAAATAAACTAAGACTTTGGGTTTATACACATTAAAAGCCCATACTTGATTAGATGTCATAAAGCCCAAAACTTTAACTTTAGTAGATCACTTTAATTTGGACTCAACCTTATGATAGCCTATAATATACAATAAATTTATATATATATAAACCCACACGTTGGATTTTTCAAACATTTAATTATCCTGTGTTAATGTTGCGATTAAATAAAATTATTATAGCTAGTAATGAAGTATATGATTTTCTGCTTAAGGTTAATGAAAGAAGATGTTGACAAGGAAAATAAATAAAAACAAAGAAATGGAACATAATCCTTCTTGGTAATAAATGAGGTCGGCTGGTATATGACTTATCTTAAACTGAATTGCTAAATACCACCCCATTTTTGCTATTCATCGCCCCACTTTTGACACTTTTGCCCTTTGTTCATTTTAATTTCAAATCATTTAAAACCTTAAAACAACCTTCAAATTAAAATCTTTACATCGTCAAACATATTTACTTCAAACAACTTCTTCATTCAACTCTAAAACATCAAAAATCATGTAAGATTTGAATCGGGGCAAAAGAAGACCTTCTATGAGACTTACTGTGGTAAGATTTATGAAAATTTATGTTTTGCATATCTAGATCTAGAGGAATAGACATAAAAATATAGATCTAGGGTGCTTTAGTGGCTGTGCCGCCCCATCTGCGCGGCCCGCCGTGGCAAAGCCGCCCTAGATGTGCGGCTTGCCGTGCGGCTAAGTCGTGCAAAACCGCACGTCTGGGGCGGCTTTGACTCGGCAGGCCGCACCCTGGGGGCGGCTTTGCCACGGCATGCCGCACCCTGGGGCGGCCTTGCCACGGCATGCCGTCCCTCAGGTGCGGCCTTGCCATGGCTGTGCCGCCCTAGTAGGGCGGCCAGTTGAGTTTTTTTTTTTTAAAAAAAAAAAANTGTGTTTTTTTATATTAATTAGGGTTAAATTAATTTAGGGTTTAGGGGTATTTCGGTTATTAGGTTTATTAGTTTTAGTAAGTTTATTTATGATTATGCTTATTTTGAATATTGAAATTAATTAACTTTAATTATCGTTAAATAGTTTTAATTAGGGTTATTTACGATTAATTACATTTTTATTTAATTAATTATAATTGTTAATAAGTTGTAGCCGAGACGAGTACCTGATGAGGGACAGGTGGGGACTAGCTCTGGACCGCGGCATACTAGGAGTCGCCATGTGAATGCCTTCGTCCGCAGGGAGAGAGAGCTTCAGAGACATACTGAGATTATGTGACAAAGAGCAGTTGTGAGGGAGCAGATTCGGCTTGATGAGCTTGATCGTGCTCAGCCGAGTTACTATGATGAGGGTGCTGAGCACGGTTATTATGATGGGGGTGCTGAGCCCGGCTATTATGATGGGGCAGCTCAGGCTGGTTACTATGAAGAGGGTGCTGAGCCCGGTTATTATGATGGGGCAGCTCACCCGGGTGACTTTGATGGGGCCGAGGATTATACTTTGTCCGATTCGCACTCCGAGCCCCCCTTATGTGTTGATCTCCCTCTTACGAGAGGTGTAGCAGGCCGCTTTGCTAGCACTGGATCGACATCAGGTAAAAAAATGTTTTGATTTCATACTAAATTTAGTTTTTAATTTTATATTATTAGTTTAGTAAATTAATTTAGTTATTGCTTATTAATTCATTTATTAATTTTAGGGAGTACGAAACGATCCAGACGAGCCCGCACTGATGATAGCTGGGTGGTGACTGCGTCAGTGCATGGTGGCCCTATAGATGGTAGCGTGATTCCAAATTTTCTTGGGCACGTAGCCTCGCGTATGCACACGGGCCAGATGAGAGGCGTCCTGAAGTGCCAGAACAGGAAAATTGTTTGCCAGAAGTTGTGTGAGTTGTTGGTGAGGATGCCTGGGGAGGCGTAGGCGATGATTTATCGGACTAGGTTACAGCACCTACCTTCGACCATATTCGGATCGATTGACCCTCCACTGATCTCTGCGTTCGTCGAGCGGTGGCAACCCGATACGAACACATTTCACATGCCGTTCGGTGAGATGACCATCATGCTGCATGATGTTCATCATATTCTGGGTGTGCTCGTGGAGGGACATTTGATTACTGCCGATCCGACCTTTGAGGAGCTGCAGATAGCATGTATGCAACAGTTGTGCGCTGGTGCGTCGATCCTGAACCGTCAGCACTAGAATCGTGGGGGAGTTTTGACAGAGTCGGTCTTCAGTTTGTGCGGGGCCAATCGGGCGGTTGAAACCCAGGCGATAGCATGGGTTTGGACCATGTTAGGTACCACCTTGTTTGTCGATAAGAGTGGGAATCATATTTGACCTTCCCCACTGCACCAGTTGATTACTGAGGGGCTTGCTGAAGTCCCCAAATATTCATGGGGAGCTGCTACATTGGCTTATCTCTATCGTCAGTTAGGTGTGGCGAGTAGAGGAGATTGTCAGGATCTTCTGGTTGCTTGACCTTACTGCAGGCATGGATATACGAGTATTTCCCTTGCTTCCACCCTGCTAGAGCTCGTTCTCAGCCAGGCAGACCCCGAGCATGCATCTGGAGTGTCCGATCGGTCGATAGATCGGAGGACCGGCTAAGCACATTACGTCGGCGTCTATGTCAATGCATACCATAATTTTATCCACTAATTTCCTTGTGTTCGTATTTCTATATGTATGCAGGTGACGTGGTTGCCTTACAGGAGGACTCCGGGTGCTGCTATGCCAAGGACAGGCTATAGCGGGTTTATTCAGTATCGTGATGTGATTGAGTAATACAAACCATCACGAGTGCTACGACAGCTCGGGTACGTGCAGATCATCCCTCCCCCTATACTGATTCCGACTAAGGTAGTTCGGTCATGGTCGTGAAAATTGTATAAGGTCGAGTGGCCTCACACCTTTCCCAAGTCTCAGTGGGAGGGCTTCCCCATGGAAAATCTGCTTTCCTTCAATCAGTACGATGAATCTGAAGACGATCCTGCAGCATGTGTATCGGAGTACATGGACTGTTATGCTAGGCACTCGCATCCTCGTCTGCTGAGCGATGGTGGGGCAGCTGCCGCTATGCCTCTACGCTCCAACGGTGAATATGTAAGTTTCTTAAAAATTTTTAGGATTAAGCAAATAAAAGAAAATTTTATTTTCTTATAATATTTTTTTTGTTAATTTGTAGTGGGTTAGCCGCTCAGTAGCTGGTTGGAAGGCATAGATCCGCGAGCTTCATTCTATACATCCACGGTTAGCGGAGCAGCATGAGGTGGCTTTAAACGAATTCTTAGCTGAGTGGCGTTTGGCCGATTGATTTGTATTTTTAACATTTAGAACATTTACAAGATCAAGCTGTGTGGAATTAATTCGAAACTAAGCTGTGTTGAATCTGAAACTGAAAATTTAGGACATATTGATATATAAAGTACTCAAATTTGCTTATGCTTATCCCATCCGGATTCTTCCCTTTCTCATATTTTTCCACTATTATTGACTAGAAAAAAAAACAAAAAAAATTAGTAAATACTCTTTCAAATTTGCTTATGCTTATGTTTATCGCATCCGGAGTAGAATTTTTATTATCTTACAAAAACCATAAAACCTCTTTCAAAAAAAGAAAAACCATAAAACCAATTTATTCCCAAAAAATGCACCAAAATGAGAAAAAAAAACTCCAAGAGAACAAGTGGGGGCCCACTTGACCCCTAATCGGGACCCCGGTTAGGACAGCATCTTTAATCAGTTAGGACCCCGGTTAGGATATCATGTTTATGGTTTTTATAAGATGATAAAAATACTACTCCGGATGCGATAAGTGTGATTCTATTCTACCTTTGCATCAAAATAATTCATAGATTCAATAGTTAAGTGTGCACTTGCATAATAATATTGAGTACATCAAAATACTACTAAAATACATTT
This sequence comes from Corchorus capsularis, assembly GCA_001974805.1. Taxonomy (NCBI): domain Eukaryota; kingdom Viridiplantae; phylum Streptophyta; class Magnoliopsida; order Malvales; family Malvaceae; genus Corchorus; species Corchorus capsularis. Next base: position 13,910 of record AWWV01009320.1, on the reverse strand, counting down.
GCTTGAGCTTGCCATTCTCTTAGCCTAGTGTCATATCTTACATCCCAACCATCAACAGAACGTTCATGGTGCCGGTTCCACGATAAGTGTATAGGAGGTACAGGAAAATTACTGACTAAATCTATACGAATATAGTGAGCAGTTGTGCCTAAGTGGACAATATAGATCTCCCTAGTCGGTCGTGTTTCCCTAGAGGGTGCACGCAAAGGCAATACAGTACAACAATTTGTTAAAGAATTATTGATCGGTCGTCAGCAAATCATAAAAATAATCCCAACAATTACTAACTAAAAATAGCTAGGGCAAGTAGGGGTCGAACCCACAGAGAGATATGTTATTATTCTTTTTCTTAAAACAAAATAAAATAAAAAGAATTTTGAAAAAGAGTTTAAGATTAAGTCTAGAAAACTAATAAAATTAACTAAGAAAGCAATCAAGAAAATTAAAGAGAACAATTAATTAGAAAGCAGTGAATAAACTGAGAAAAACAATTAAAGGAAACCCTCCAACATAGAATTAATCTCCCTCTTGACATAAATAACATGGATCATTGATATCTAAAAATTATGAAAACGTTGGATAACTTGATTGGAATTAAATCCTAAATTACCAAGTTAGATAAAATCACTTATTACTAGTCTAGATTATCCCTTTTATTCGAAACAACTAACCATTGTATTACCAATCTATTAGTATGTCAAGAACAAAGCATTAAGAACAAGTAATTTATGAACAAGCACAACAAATAAATCAAATTATCTATTGATTCTTAAATCCCTTGGAAGAATTATTACCATTACTTCCAATTGCTAACGATTAAACTTAAGTTATTACCACTCTAAGTTTAACTAGCTAATGTAAACTGAATTTATCAAGATAGTGTCGACTCCAATCCATCAAAACAAGTAACATAAAATTAAAACAGAGGTTTAAGAAATACCTAAAACAATTCTCATAAATAAGCACAAAATCTCACCATGATGTAAGTCAAGAGATCAATTAAATTCTACCTTGGAGAAAAGAAAAGGATTACTCACTCATGAGTTGAGTGAGCATCCACAAATAAGAAGAAGAAAACTTATCTATGGATGAAGAAGAAGAGGGGGCGGCGGCTCCAAGAGTTTCTCCTCCAAATCTTCAAGCAATTCTACAATATATTTTTCTAAAGAGAGAATACATAAAAACCTAGACCTAAGGTGGCTATTTATAAGGGAAAAATAACCTAAAGACTCCTATTAGACTTAGGATAGGACTCTAGGACGTTCTAGGGGCTGACTTGGTCTCCAAGTTGGCTTAAAAGTCTTCCTAAGATCAAAATCTAAGTGAAAATAGGATCCTGAAATTTCCAGAAATCGCACAGTAACTTCGACATCAGTTTTGGGCTTGAAAACGACAGAACTGGGCTTTGGACTTAAAAGGCAAGTTGTAGATCTCGGAGTTAGCTTTCCAACGGCTACTCATAGGTCTAAAACAGACATCTGAGCAGAAAGTTATGACCTTTTTACCGAAACTGCGCTGAATCCTAATCCAACTAGGACTAGTTACGGGAAATTACGGGATTTGGATATTCTTTTGGATTTATGGAGCATAAATTGGGATTTTAACTCCAATTATGACCTTATATGGGCTGAGTATTATCCCATATAAAATATCCAAAATTCCTTAACTTCCGGGTTTCTTCTGGGCTTGGCTTCAATCCTTCGCAATTAAAGCTCCAAATCTTCAATTCTTGCTCCTTGAAATAATTCTTCAATGATCTTCAAGTCTTCAAATTATCTTCAAGAAATCTTCAAACACGAACTTCGAATCTCCAAATCTATACTCAAAATTACTTTGCTCTTATCTGTGTAAAAAGTCATTAAAATAGCTCCAAAAGTAGTGAAATTAACAAATTCTCAGTTTCACATCTCATAAAGACTAAAAACACAAATATTAACAAAATAAGGTAAATTTGAGCATAAATAGACCAAAAAACATAGAAAAATAGCCATAAAATAGGGTTGTTTTTGGCTCGATCAATTATTTTGCTTATATTCAAAATAAAAGACTGTTGCATTAAAAAATGTAGCAATAGGGAACAAGTCACAATGTACTGTCATCCAGTACTCACTTCAACACGCACCTCCATCCCATCGAATACGTCGAATAGCTGCATCGACTCCACCAGGCTCTACTAAGTAGATATCTTAGTATGTAACTGTGTGTACATAAAGCTCGTTTGCCACGCACTCTCTTACCATCGGCCAATCGTGTTGAGTCGTGAAAACGAAGGACGCTACAACACAGAATCCACAGTTGCCATCCCGTTCGACATCAAGGTATGATCGAATGAATGACTTAATGATCTTTGGGATTCGATTACAGTAGTAGTATTTGTAGATGTCAGTCCCACTTCGGCCTGTAAAAATAAAGTTGCCTAAACATGACAAAAAAAAATACAAAGCAGTAAAGTTATTTGTACCATTTGGAGAGCAATAATTATGGACGGATGACGAAGAACTATGCGCATGACCAGTGGAAGAACTACAGCCAGTACTAGACCGACCACGACCACGACCCCTCTCACTGTACTCCCACGCACTCGGATCACGTCTGGTCGATCTACTGCCCGTCGGTCGACCTCTAACTTTCGTGTTCACCAACGGTTCAAGGTAATTTGCTTCATCTGGGTTAAGATGGTTGTGGATCATACAAGAAATGCTGCGAATTGTAGCAGGATCGCTTGCTTCGACTTGATCAACAAGTGTCCTCAAATAGCGACGATGCTCCGACACATCATCATCTCCGAGAAAATCCTCAACTTGCTCAACCTGATCACCTATATCAAGTGTTGTCCAAAATACGTTAATGCGATTCAGACCTACATTATTCTTAGTATCCATGGCCTTCTGAAGCTCACAAGCACAAGGAATGTCATGCATTCTCCTCAACACACAACCGCAATGATCATTCACTTCATAGCTAAATTCTCTCATCTGTTGTCGCTCAATATCAAGCAATTCAAAACAGTGACGTGAAACTTTAAGTGTCAGATAGCAAAATGGAAAGCTTGAGTACCGGGGACCTACTTTACGTCTCGACTCTTCAATTGACTTCCTGATAATGAAACATAAATGATTTTTATAAAATAACCCTAAACAATAATAGCACCAAACCCAGTAAAAAATTGTAACATATGAACCTGATCTCAAAAAGTTGAGAATTTATTGTCGTGTCCACCTGCTTCCACACTGTATCCAAACCACCAGTGGACGAGTTCGGCCATTGCTTTAACATAGAGTGTGCACTCTCCACTCTACAGGTAGTAGTGTTGCCGAAGTGTTGCACATTGTTCGTCCACGCGTAAATGAACTTCTCCTTGTGCACTAACCATGTATCCTGAACATAAGATACCATCTGCGGGAATAATAAATGCATAGAACAATATAAATAAATAACCATATCAATACTAATAACATTACACACAAATGCTATGACTAATGATAAATAATACCACCTGGAAATTGTAACCCCATCGATCTCTCAGCAATTCGACCATTTTGTTGTATTCCATTTCTGTTAGGGCTTCCAGGATCTGTCTAAAGATGTCGTGCTTGAATGCATCTGCGATGCCCTTATTTTTTCCACAAAGTTTGTAGACTCTATCTCCAACATCCTTGTAGATGTGCCACGTGCAAAGCAAGTGGGGAGTTTGTGGAAAAAACTCCATAATCGGTCTTATCAGGCCCAACTCCCTGTCAGTCACAATCACCGTCGGATGCACATCAGGACCAATCAAATGCCTCAACCTCTGCATGACCCAACGATAACTCCCGTGGCTCTCATCCTTCATAATAACATATGTTATCATGAAGTTCTTGTTAGTTGGAGTCATCCCTGTGATTTCAAAAAAATGCATCTTGTATTTGTTGGTTTTGTAGGTTGTATCCATGCCAATGAGCCAGGGGAAGTTTCGCAATAAAGTGAGAGATGCCGGATGTGCAAACAACAAATGGGTCAATCTGTTGGTTTCCTCGTCAGCAAGCGTCTCATAAACATAATTGCTTGCCCTCGCTTGCTTAAACAACTCTTCAACAACATCTCTACCTTCTAATTGCTCCACCCGGATTGTATTTCTATAGTTGTACACCTGTTTTCTAGTAACGTAGTCATATGGCACCTGTTATAGAATAGTCGCGTGAACAGCAGCCGGCGCTAATAGACCCATGTCCCTCATCTGTCGATACCCCTCCGAATAAACAGCCAAAGCATGGTTGTGCATACCCTTTATATCAGGATATGCTACAACTATCCACCTGTTACTGTAACGCGATGCTTTGACCGCGACTCGGAAAAGGCATTTGCAGGCTTTGGTTTTTGTATTCTTTCGAACGGCAGTATCCAAATCCCTCAACTCTCCCCTGTACCGTTCACCACGGAAACATCTCAATATCTTCCTCCTACCGTCCTCTTTGTGAGAAGAAATTATTACCTCGAAATGATCTATAATTGCAATATCTTTGCACCATGCAATTGCATCAAAATCGGTCACAAAAGTTTCTTCAGTCACAAAGAATAGACTATAATCAATTCCATCACCACCAAAATCTTCCAACTCAACCTGTAAAATTTAATTACCAAATATTACTTAAAAAAAAATTACGCGGTGCCGTCCCACTAGGGCAGTTTGCACCGTCTGGGGCCATCCTAGGAGGGAGGCATGCGACGGTCCAAACTGCCCTGGTAGGACGGCAACCCATGGTGAAGCCGCCCTAGTAGGGCGTCTAGCGACGGAGCAACCGCCCAGATAGGGCGGCTTGCACCGTGGCGAGCCTCCTTACTGGGGCGACATCGTCATGTCAGCCCCAAATCACCAATTTGCTTACCTCCTCCTCAGAATTCGGCACATAATCGTCAATTTCGACACTCTTCGGACTATTGTATGTTCGTGATAGCTTGAAGATTTCAGAGAATTGCAGAGAATGTGAAAAGTTAGAAAATGGACTAAAGGGCGAAAGTGTAAAAGGTGGGGCAGTATTTAGCAAACATGGGGCGGTATTTAGCAACCCCCTATCTTAAATAGTCAGTTAATTTCAACATATTATAATTTCATTATATTTATTATGATGCTGATAACATTATCTTTACAATTACATGATTGAATAATGTCACAAACCATTCTTCCAGAAAAATTAATATGAAAACAATACACTAGACTAGTTTCTATTGGAATCTGTATTCTTATGGTAATATTTTTGCAACAATTCCTTCTAAGAAACATCAGCAGGTGTCTGCTTTCATTGTTTGCCTACAGGGATACAATAAACTTACGTATTCTTTCAAGTTAAACAAGTTGTTTACTCTCTTCATCAACTCAGTCGTTAATAGTTTAGGTGTACGTATATATTTTTAAGAAAGTAAATTAAATAGTTTAGATGTAATGGTATATTTTCAAGAAACTAAATTAACAATCGTAGAAAGGCGAGAGCACGTGTATAAAAAAAAATTCTTGAAAAGTTGCTGCATCATTCCCCAGGTTTGAAAAAAACTCGACTCATGTCGAGTTGTCTCGTAGACATCCAGCAATAGACCACCTTACTGTTGGCTTTTATCTCCACTTTATTTCCAATATAATTTATAAGCCAAATTTGGCAAGATTTGAAGATTGAAAAATCAAAATAAAACCGATAAAGCAAGTCTCGACTCCGTATCTTTTGCCCCAAAAGAGAAATGATCTAGGAATCACCACCTAAAGTAATTTTTACAGTTTGAGTAATGTTTTTGAAGAAACAGTTTGAGTATTGTTAAAAATATAATTTACGTTAAGTTATTCACCATTAATCAACTCTCGCTCTAAGAAAAAAGAGAAAAAGAAAATAACTGTTGGAAACAAAATTTGGGGTTTTCTCGAGAAAGTGTGAGGGTTTGTAAAAAAAGCATGGGAAATTCTAGAATCACATCCCTATTGGTTCCTCAAGGATTCCATAGGGCTGTGGTTTCTAGGTAGACCATTTCTAAACTCCTCCTGAAGTATGGTTACCTTGTGAAGCTACCACAACAAACATAGCCGAGTATTTGTCATATGTTAGTGTAGCTTTGTTGTACTTCGCTGTCAACTGGTTATTACACGTTACCAATCCAGATAGAGGGACTACGACCAATGAACTGAATGTCGTGATATATTGGGTATGCATAATATTATTATCCGTGTCTATTTTTATAATGTTTGACCTAATCAAGAATAGATATGTAGCTAGTTTATGTGGTGGTATTTTGACCGGATTTATTCGCTTATACGAAAGAAACACTTTTCATATTTGGGTTTAAGCTTATATGATGTTTGTCGTTTTACATAAGCCTTACATCCCCAAATCTCCATAAATAACATATTGGTGCGTTTACAGTTCACATCTCATATGGTGTCTTTTGAACCGACTTTGATGGAACATGATTCAGTGTGAAAGCAACAGTTTCTAATGCATGTCCCCAAAAGAAAACTGAAAGATTTGCATGACTCATCATTGATCGAACCATGTCTAACAAAGTTTGATTCCTCCTTTCAGCATCTCCATTCCATTGTGGTGTTGCAAGAGGAGTGAGTTGTTAGACTATCCCACGCTGACAGTCAAGAAATTCCTGTCTTAAATATTCTCCACCTCGATCAGATCGAAGTGCCTTGATACTTTTACCAAGTTGTACTTCATTCTTAAATTCCTTGAACTATCAAGGGTTTCTGATTTGTGTTTCATAAGATACACATCCATATCTACTGAAGTTATCAGTTAATGTAATGAAATACTAAAAACCCCCTCTAACTTGTTTGTTTAAAGGTCCATAGACATTAGTATGTATGAGGCCCAATAAATCACTTGCCCTCTCACTTTGTTTAGTGAAAAGAGCTTTAATCATCTTACCCAATAAACAATGTTCGCATATTTCATATAAAATCAAAAGAATCTAAAAATCCATCTTTATGAAGTCTTGATATGGACTTCTCATTTATATGGCCCAAGCAACAATGCTAGATGTAAGTTGGATTAGAATCATTAGATTTAATCCTTTTAGCATTTATGTTAAAGATGAGCATATATTAATCTAGAACATAAAGACCATTAATTGAATGTGCACAACCATAATAAATATCATTGAAATAAATAGAACAACGTTTGTTCTTTATTACAAATGAAAAACCCAGTTTGTCCAAACAAGCAATAGAAATTATGTTTCTAGTTTTGGAAGACACATAAAAACAATCATTACGTTCTAGTTCAAGTCTAGTAGGCAAAGATAAAACATATGTCCCTACAGTTAAAGTACCAACTCTTGTTCCAGTTCCAACATAGTAGGTCCACATCACACTTAGCCAATGTCCTACTTGTTTTGAGTTCCTGCACATTTACACAAATGTGAGGATCACATCCAGTATCTAATACCCATGATGTAGAAGTTAATAAAGTTAACTTCCTTTCTATTTATCCTTCAACTCTTCCAGGTAAACCTTGCAGTTCCTTTTCCAATGGTCGTTCTCACCGCAATGGAAAAAACTCTCATTCTTTGGTAAACCTTAAGGTACTAGCAAGTGGTTCCTCAAAAAGAAAATCCTCAAGGACATACAATTTCCTTTCTTGTTTAAGGACTATTCTCAAATTTCTGTATCAGTCCAGGAAATTTAACCCGTTTAGTTTGTCCTTCCCAAGAACAGATCATAGTGAAATTGTGTTGGATATGTTCGTTGTCATATGGTAATCTACAACAAATATTCAAATAAATAGCATGCTTTATATTCATTTAATTTAATATGGCAATAAAAATCAAATGAAATTCCCACTATTTTACTCGAATTAATAACCCTCACTATTAATTCGGAAATCCCTACCATGGAATGCTATTAGGATATCACTATTATCCTTACCTATACTACAAAATGTTTGCCTTAGTTGCAGTAAGAACATATTACTTACTCTCGGAGCCTCTGTTGTCTTCTTCAATTTGAAGTCTAACAATAAGCTCCTCTAAGTGCATCTCCTTTCGCTTATGCTTAAGGTAGTTCTTGAAAATTTTCCATTCGAGGGGTAACTTTTCAATGATAACTGCTACTTTAAAAAATTCAATGAGATTCATGCAAGATAACTTGAATTCCCATTCCGGTCTCATCGCCTGCTTCTTCCGGCTTATATTTTATACAAAATATATATTGTATAACGAATCATGTACAATGATTCAATTTTAGACATAACAGAAAAATATAGGGCTAGAAAATTTTTAAAACTTCCAGCTAAGACATAATAAAAATTCAGCCCAAAAGTTAACCTATAACCCATTCAATTAGTCAATCCAAATAGGGTTAGGAAATCTGTCATAAAATTTTCCAGATTCAACAACCTTGAGGGAAAAATTCGAAACACTAACTTTTAGTGATCCAAAAATTCTAAAATTTTAATTGTAACTAGTTTAACCATTAAACTAAAAGATATTAAAAATTTGACACAAAATTAGTTCTAAAACTATCCTAATAGACTTGATGAAATTCTGATTAGAAAAGTCTACCAGTGTTTTTCAAGAACTGTCGACACCCAACAGAAAAAATTCCAAACACGAATTTTTCACGGCTTAGAAAATTCTAAAAATTTATATGGCCCTACTTTAACCATTAAATTAGAATATGTTAAAAAATAAGAATTAAATTCGAAGGCCAATGTTACTAAAAAAAATTTACATATCATATATGAAATCCGAAAGTTATTATATTGCATATGAAATAAATCGCATAAATAAGAAATCATAACCAAAGATAATGTGATTTAATAAATTTGATTTTGAAATTCGTAAATCGCTCTGATACCAATGAAAGGATATCAAAACATAAACAAATATGCAATGGAATATAAAACTCGTTCCAAACAGGATCTTTACGAAAGGGAGCCAAGCGGTGATGAAAATTATACCTTAGGAAGCGAGACCACAAAAAGAGTCGGAGTTCACAAACAACTACAGCGAAATCCTCACTAAGTTCTCATCTTTAAGTAGTCCACATGATTAACTAATAATCAAAATAAAGTTTAAGTCTATTTCGTGTTATGCTAGCAAAAGGTTAGAGGATTTTAATTCTTTTGAAATAATCGACGGCTTGGAATGTGTGTTAAAAGAAAAATGTTATTTCTTCAAAAATAATTTTGGTACTTGTATTAGGAAGTCATCATTAACAATAAAAACTGTCAAGGTTGCAAATGGTTATATAAAAATTTAAAAATTTAGTTCTATTATTTTCTATTTGTTGATCATCAAACATTTTCTGTATGTCTTGTTCAAAAAAAAATCAAATATTTCTTATAAACCAAAGTCAACAAAATGATTTACTTTAATATGTCATGTTACTTTAATTAGGTGGTTTCCCTAAATTTGGATCCCTCGCCGCCATCATATAGTGGCAGAATCTAAACCTCCCCCTCCCACTTCCCTATCTCTGAAAAAAAATTCAATGTGACCTACCTATTCTGATTTTCTTTGTTTTTTTTTTAATATTGTCAATTCTAAAATCTGTTTTAAATCCATCAAAAGCCAAAAAAAAAAGTTTTGACAGTTTGGTATTGATGTTAGTTTATCTTTTTTGGCATTTTTAGTGGTTTCCATAGCCACTACACTCATACTTTATTTACCTTTTGGGGGATTATATCCGGATTTGTTAGTCTCTTTCTATTGTTGAATGGGCCAATTAAAAAAATATTTTGACAGACTCCATTTCGTATTTTTCGACTACTAGTTCAATATAGGGGACATAATTAAAATATATTCTAAGGACCACATAATAGTTTTTGATGTTGTGATATTTGAAAAAGTTAAAGATATTGAATCTGTCATGCATCTAATTAGTGAATTGTGCAAACAGATGGTCGGTGGGATAGAAAGATCCAGGTAATTTTAACTATTTAAATTAAAATTTATAATTTATCTCTTTCTTTTCTTCTTTTTCTTTTTTTGGACAGACAATTTGATAAGATGCTGAGGGAAAGGGAGGAAGAATGTTATAGGCCTTGGTTCTGCTACAATGTGCAAAGCAGATAATCACAATTTTGGTCAGAAACAACACTACTGGATTTGCTTTGTCAAGAATGGCTTATTCTGGTGCTTCATAGGTTCGTAAGTAGCCTTATCTTGGCTCTGATATTCGCAGTGGATTCCCTAATTAGTGCCCCATGCCGCCATGTTATAGTGGCATAATCTAAACCTCCCCTATCTCAGAGAAAAAATCGGTGGGACCTTGTCTTTCTGATTTGCTTTATCTTTTTAATGTTATCATTTCTGGAATTTCTTTTAATTCCCTCAAAAGCTAAAAAAGGCTTTGTCAGTTTGGTATTAATGTTATTTTTATCATTTTTGGCATTTTTAGTGGTTTCCATAACCACTACACTCATAACTTATTTACTTTCTTGGGGAGATTACATCTGGATTTGTTAGTGTTTGTCTATTGTTAAATGGGCCAATTAGAAATCATTTTGACAAACTTCATTTCATCTTTTTCGACAACTTGTTCGAAATAGGGGACAATTAAAATAAATTCTAAAGACCACATAGTCTTAAGAAAAAGCTTGTGATGTTGTGAGATTTGAAAATTTTGGAGATATAGAATCTGTCATGTATCCAATTGTTTAATTGTGCAAACAGATAGTCCACGGGATAAAAAGATCCATTAAATTTTAACTATTTAAATTAAAATTTAGAATTTATCTCTGTCTTCTCTTCTTTTTCTTTTTCTTGTTTTCGACAGGGCCTTTGATAAGATGTTGAGGAAAACTGAGGAAGAATGTTACGGGCCTTGGTTTTGCTGCAACATGTAAAGAAGATAATCATCATTTTGGTCAGAAACAACACTACTGGATTTGCTTTGTCAGCAATGGCTTATTATGTTGCTTTACAGGTTCGCAAGTAGGCTTATCTTGGCTCTAATTTTCTTTGGTTTTGTAATTGAATCATTTGAAATATTATCTTTTTGAAGAGTCTTCCGATGTTCCTTCACCTTTATATTTAACCACACTGGTTTTTCCCCAAGAAGTCATCTACACATTTAAATTAAAGCGGTCTGGTTTTCGATGACTGCGTCTCCATTTCTTCTAGTGAAAAATGACCGGATTAATCTTTAACAAAAAATATTTACCATTTTTGCCTACAAGTATGTTTTGCTCCATAACTTCAAGCTTGGCAATTACAGTACCCAATCCTCGAGAAGTATCTTCTTAACTTGCGAGATTGTACAGTTACAATCATGTTTACTCCTATGAAGTATTCAACTGCTTTCTTCAAAGCCATTGAGGTTGTTTCTGTTCCAGATGAACTGAATGTCAAATTCGCCAGTACCTTTTTCACAATAAATGTGTTTCTGATTTGTGGAAGTATATGGTTAGCAGGTCATTTACAGGCTTAACATGGGGGGACCGTTGATCAACTCGTAAAATGACACACTAGGAAATAAGTCTTTGCCTCTTCTGTGTTTGTCTGGAAAATTGTTTAGTATCGCATTGTAATTAGACAATAATCAAAGGTGTCTCTTCTTTAAGGAATAATTTCATTTATCAGAATTTTGAATTATGCATATTTGCCAATACAAATATTTAATAATACATTCCATGGCAGGTATCGAAAAGTGAGGATGAATGCTATGTGCCTTGTTTCTGCTGCAACATGTGAAGGAGATAATCATCATTTTTGTCAGAAACCACACTACTAGATTTGCTCTGTCAGTAATGGCTTATTATGTTGCTTTACAGGTTCGCAGTAACCTTATCTTATCTCTAATTTTCTATGGTGTTGTAATTGAACCATTTGAAATATTATCTTTTGAAGAGTCTTCCGATGTTCCTTCACCTCTATATTTAACCACGCTGAATTTTCCCCAAGAAGCCACCTACACATTTAAATTAAAGCGGTCTTGTTTACGTTGAGTGCCTCTCCATTTCTTCTACAGAAAAATGACCGGATTGATCTTTAACAAAAAAATATTTACCATCTTTGCCTACAAGTATGTTTTGCTCCACAACTTCAGGTTTGACAATATCAGTACCCAATCCTCAAGAAGTATCTTTTTAACTTGCGAGATTGTACATTTACAATCACGTTTACTCCTATGAAGGATTCAACTGCTTTCAACAATGCCATTGAGGTTGTTTCAGTTCCTGATGAATTAATTGTCAAATCCGCCAGTACCCTTTTCACAATTAATGTGTTTCTGATTTGTGGAAGTATATGATTAGCAGGTCATTTACAGGCTTAACATGGGGGGAACATTGATCACCTCGTAAAACGAAACGTTAGGAAATAAGTCTACTCTTCTGTGTTTGACTGGAAAATTGATTATTATTAGATTGTAACTATACTATAATCAAATTTCAGGTGTGTCTCTTTTTTAAAGAATAATTTCATTTATCAGAATTTTGAATTATGCATAATTGCCAATACAAATATTTTATAATACATTCCATGGGAGGTATCGAAAAGTGAGGAAGAATATTACGGGCATTGGTTCTGCTGCAACATGTGAAGTAGATAATCATCATTTTGGTCAGAAACAACGCTACTGGATTTGCTTTGTCAGTAATGGCTTATTATGTTGCTTTACAGGTTCCCAAGTAGCCTTATCTTTTCTCTAATTTTCTTTGGTGTTGTAATTGAACCATTTGAAATATTATTTTTTTAAGTGTCTTCCGATGTTCCTTCACCTCTATATTTAACCATGCTCAATTTTCGCCAAGAAGCCACCTACACATTTAAATTAAAGCGGTCTTGTTTTCGTTGAGTGCCTCTCCATTTCTTCTACTGAAAAATGACCGGATTGATCTTTAACAAAAAATATTTACAATCTTTGCCTACAAGTATGTTTTGCTCCACAACTTTAAGCTTGACAATATCAGTACCCAATCCTCAAGAAGTATCTTTTTAACTTGCGAGATTGTTCATTTACAATCACGTTTACTCCTATGAAGGATTCAACTGCTTTCACCAATGCCATTAAGGTTGTTTCAGTTCCAGATGAACTGATTGCCAAATCCGTCAGTACCCTTTTCACAATTAATGTGTTTCTGATTTGTGGAAGTATATGGTTAGCAGGTCATTTACAGGCTTAACATGGGGGGACCGTTGATCACCTCGTAAAACGACACGCTAGAAAATAAGTCTCTGTCTCTTCTGTGTTTGACTGGAAAATTGATTAGTATTAGATTGTAATTAGACTATAATCAAATTTCAGGTGTTTCTTTTTAAGGAATAATTTCATTTATCAGAATTTTGAATTATGCATATTTGCAAATACAAATATTTTATAATACATTCCATGGGAGGTATCGAAAAGTGAGGATGAATGTTATGGGTCTTGCTTCTGCTGCAACATGTGAAGGAGATAATTATCATTTTGGTCAGAAACCACACTACTAGATTTGCTCTGTCAGTAATGGCTTATTATGTTGCTTTACAGGTTCGTAAGTAGCCTTATCTTATCTCTAATTTTCTTTGGTGTTGTAATTGAACCATTTGAAATATTATCTTTTGAATAGTCTTCCGATGTTCCTTCACCTCTATATTTAACCACGCTGAATTTTCCCCAAGAAGCCACCTACACATTTAAATTAAAGCGGTCTTGTTTACGTTGAGTGCCTCTCCATTTCTTCTACAGAAAAATGACCGGATTGATCTTTAACAAAAAAATATTTACCATCTTTGCCTACAAGTATGTTTTGCTCCACAACTTCAAGCTTGACAATATCAGTACCCAATCCTCAAGAAGTATCTTCTTAACTTGCGAGATTGTACATTTACAATCACGTTTACTCCTATGAAGGATTCAACTGGTTTTATCAATGCCAATGAGGTTGTTTCAGTTCCAGATGAACTGATTGCCGAATCTGCTAGGTACTCTTTTAAGAATCAATGTGTTTCTGATTTGT
>AWWV01009319.1:0-16871 GCA_001974805.1 Corchorus capsularis | reverse complement strand
GAACTGATTGCCGAATCTGCTAGTACTCTTTTAAGAATCAATGTGTTTCTGATTTGTGGGAGTATATGCTTACCAGGTCATTTACAGGCTTAACATTGTGGGACCGTTGATCACCTCGCAAAACGACACGCTAGGAAATAAGTCTCTGCCTCTTCTGTGTTTGTCTGGATAATTTATTAGTTTCGCATTGTAATTAGACTATAGTCAAATTTCTGGTGTCTCTTCTTTAAGGATTAATTTCATTTATCAGAATTTTGAATTATGCATATTTGCCAATTCAAATATTTTGAATTAGGTATCGAAAAGTGAGGAAGAATGTTACGGGCCTTGGTTCTGCTGCAACATGTGTAGTAGATATTCATCATTTTGGTCAGAAACAACACTACTGGATTTGCTTTGTCAGTAATGGCTTATTAAGTTGATTTACAGGTTCGCAAGTAGCCATATCTTACCTCTAATTTTCTTTGGTGTTGTAATTGAACCATTTGAAATATTATCTTTTTGAAGAGTCTTCCAATGCTCCTTCACCTCTATATTTAACCACGCTGGTTTTTCCCCAAGAAGCCACCTACACATTTAAATTAAAGCGGTATGGTTTTTGTTGAGTGCGTCTCCATTTCTTCTAGTGAAAAATGACCGGATTTATCTTTAACAAAAAATATTTATCATCATTACCTACAAGTATGTTTTGCTCCACAACTTCAAGATTGACAATATCAGTACCCAATCCTCAAGAAGTATCTTCTTAACTTGCGAGATTGTACATTTACAATCACGTTTACTCCTATGAAGGATTCAACTGCTTTCATCAATGCCATTGCGGTTGTTTCAGTTACAGATGAACTGATTGCCGAATCCGCCAGTACCCTTTTCACAATTAATGTGTTTCATATTTGTGGAAGTATATGGTTACCAGGTCATTTACAGGCTTAACATGGGGGGACCGTTGATCACCTCGCAAAACGACACACTAGGAAATAAGTCTCTGCCTCTTCTGTGTTTGTTTGGAAAATTGATTAGTATCGCATTGTAATTAGACTATAATCAAATTTCAAGTGTCTCTTCTTTAAGGAATAATTTCATTTATCAGAATTTTGAATTATGCATATTTGCCAATACAAATATTTTATAATAAATTCCATGGGAGGTATCGAAAAGTGAGGAAGAATGTTACGGGCCTTTGTTATGCTGCAACATGTGAAGTAGATAATCATCATTTTGGTCAGAAACAACACTACTGGATTTGCTTTGTCAGTAATGGCTTATTATGTTGCTTTACAGGTTCGCAAGTAGCCTTATCTTAACTCTAACTTTCTTTGGTGTTGTAATTGAACCATTTGAAATATTATCTTTTTGAAGAGTCTTCCGATGTTCCTTAACCCTTATATTTAACCACACTGGTTTTTCCCGAAGAAGCCACCTACACATTTAAATTAAAGCGGTCTGATTTTCGTTGAGTGCGTCTCCATTTCTTCTAGTGAAAAATGACTGGATTGATCTTTAACAAAAAATATTTACCATCTTTGCCTACAAGTATGTTTTGGTCCATAACTTCAAGCTTGACAATATCAGTACCCAATCCTCAAGAAGTATCCTCTTAACTTGCAAGATTGTACATTTACAATCACGTTTACTCCTATGAAGGATTCAACTGCTTCATCAATGCCATTGATGTTATTTCAGCTCTAGATGAACTGATTGACGAATTCGCCAGTACTCTTTTCAGAAATTAATGTGTTTCTGATTTGTGGGAGTATATGGTTACCAGGTCATTTACAGGCTTAACATTGTGGGACCATTGCTCACCTCGCTAAACGACACGCTAGGAAATAAATCCCTGCCTCTTCTCTGTTTGTCTGGCAAATTGATTAGTATCCCATTGTAATTAAACTATAATCAAATTTCAGGTGTTTCTTCTTTAAGGAATAATTTCATTTATCAGAATTTTGAATTATGCATATTTGCAAATACAAATATTTTATAATACATTCCATGGGAGGTATCGAAAAGTGAGGATGAATGTTATGGGTCTTGCTTCTGCTGCAACATGTGAAGGAGATAATTATCATTTTGGTCAGAAACCACACTACTAGATTTGCTCTGTCAGTAATGGCTTATTATGTTGCTTTACAGGTTCGCAAGTAGCCTTATCTTATCTCTAATTTTCTTTGGTGTTGTAATTGAACCATTTGAAATATTATCTTTTGAAGAGTCTTCCGATGTTCCTTCACCTCTATATTTAACCACGCTGAATTTTCCCCAAGAAGCCACCTACACATTTAAATTAAAGCGGTCTTGTTTACGTTGAGTGCCTCTCCATTTCTTCTACAGAAAAATGACCGGATTGATCTTTAACAAAAAAATATTTACCATCTTTGCCTACAAGTATGTTTTGCTCCACAACTTCAAGCTTGACAATATCAGTACCCAATCCTCAAGAAGTATCTTCTTAACTTGCGAGATTGTACATTTACAATCACGTTTACTCCTATGAAGGATTCAACTGGTTTTATCAATGCCAATGAGGTTGTTTCAGTTCCAGATGAACTGATTGCCAAATCTGCCAGTACTCTTTTAAGAATCAATGTGTTTCTGATTTGTGGGAGTATATGCTTACCAGGTCATTTACAGGCTTAACATTGTGGGACCGTTGATCACCTCGCAAAACGACACGCTAGAAAATAAGTCTCTGCCCCTTCTGTGTTTGTCCGGAAAATTTATTAGTATCGCATTGTAATTAGACTATAATCAAATTTCTAGTGTCTCTTCTTTAATGATTAATTTCATTTATTAGAATTTTGAATTATGCATATTTGCCAATACAAATATTTTATAATACATTCCATGGGAGGTATCGAAAAGTGAGGAAGAATGTTACGAGCCTTGGTTCTGCTGCAACATGTGTAGTAGATAATCATCATTTTGGTCAGAAACAACACTACTGGATTTGCTTTGTCAGTAATGCCTTATTATGTTGCTTTACAAGTTCGCAAGTAGCCTTATCTTACCTCTAATTTTCTTTGGTATTGTAATTGAACCATTTGAAATATTATCTTTTTGAAGAGTCTTCCAATGTTCCTTCACCTCTATATTTAACCACGCTGGTTTTTCCCCAAGAAGCCACCTACACATTTAAATTAAAGCGGTATGGTTTTTGTTGAGTTCGTCTCCATTTCTTCTAGTGAAAAATGACCGAATTGATCTTTAACAAAAAAATATTTACCATCTTTGCCTACAAGTATGTTTTGCTCCACAACTTCAAGCTTGACAATATCAGTACCCAATCCTCAAGAAGTATCTTCTTAACTTGCGAGATTGTACATTTACAATCACGTTTACTCCTATGAAGGATTCAACTGCTTTCATTAATGCCATTGAGGTTGTTTCAGTCCAGATGAACTGATTGCAGAATCCGCCAGTACCCTTTTCACAATTAATGTTTTTCTGATTTGTGGAAGTATATGGTTACCAGGTCATTTTCAGGCTTAACATGGGGGGACCGTTGATCACCTCGCAAAACGACACGCTAGGAAATAAGTCTCTGCCTCTTCTGTGTTTGTCTGGAAAATTGATTAGTATAACATTGTAATTAGACTATAATCAAATTTCAGGTGTCTCTTCTTTAAGGAATAATTTATCAGAATTTTTAATTATACATATTTGCAAATACAAATATTTTATAATACATTCCATGGGAGGTATCGAAATGTGAGGAAGAATTTTTCGGGCCTTGGTTCTGCTGCAACATGTGAAGTAGATAATCATCATTTTGGTCAGAAACAACACTACTAGATTTGCTTTGTTAGTAATGGCTTATTATGTTGCTTTACAGGTTCGCAAGTAGCCTTATCTTACCTCTCATTTTCTTTGGTGTTGTAATTGAACCATTTGAAATATTATCTTTTTGAAGAGTCTTCCTATGTTCCTTCACCTCTATATTTAACCACGCTGGTTTTTCCCCAAGAAGTCACCTACACATTTAAATTAAAGCGGGCTGGTTTTCGTTGAGTGCGTCTCCAGTTCTTCTAGTGAAAAATGACCGGATTGATCTTTAATAAAAAATTATTTATCATCTTTGCCTACAAGCATGTTTTTCTCCACAACTTCAAGCTTGACAATATCAGTACCCAATACTCGAGAAGTATCTTCTTAAGTTGCGAGATTGTACATTTACAATCATGTTCACTCCTATGAAGGATTCAACTGTTTTCATCAATGCCATTGAGGTTGTTTTAGTTCCAGATTAACTGATTGTTGAATCTGCCGGTACCCTTTTCACAATTAATGTGTTTCTTGTTTGTGGAAGTATATGGTTACCAGGTCATTTACAGGCTTAGCATTGGTGGACCGTTGATCACCTCGCATAACGACACGCTAGGATATAAGTCTCTGCCTCTTCTGTGTTTGTCTGGAAAATTGATTTGTACCACATTATAATTGGACTATAATCAAATTTCAGGTTTCTCTTCTTTAAGGAATAATTTCATTTATCAGAATTTTGAATTATGCATATTTGCCAATACAAATATTTTATAATGCATTCCATTGGAGGTATCTAAATTCTGATGGAGCAATTATATTACAATTTTTCATTTGGGAAAAGCTAGCCAGTTTGCTTAATTACCTTTTATGGATTTGTTACACTTGTTTATTCTTTCTTTGACCAACTAACTATCCAATTACTTGGGTCACTTGTTCGGTCCTAAATTTAATTGCAACTTTATCAAGTACTCCCTCTGTTCCTTATTATAAGTCATTGATAACCGAAATCTTTAACCAAGGAAAGTAGTTGAAAGTTATTTGGTTTGTAAATTTTTTTGTATATTTTAGGCTACTTTCTCATAACACCCTTAATTAAATATTCACCTATACACAAATACTCATCCTCTCTCCTTAATTAAAGAAGGATACATTTTTTGAATGTTTAATATCTGTTGTTAAGATCATTCAAATTGAAGAAGATAACAGAGGCTCCAAGCTTAAGTAATATGTTCTTACTGCAACTAAGGCAAACATTCTGTAGTATAGGCAAGGGAAAAACTTCAATGGCAAAAAAGCCAAGTCAAAGCTCAGGAATCCGTGCAGAATTCGAGGTTCCTACTGATTAGGGCAAGTACTAATCTGCAGAGATAATCGTTATAGGCCTAGTCCTGCTCTCATATAAGCCTCGTGTAGTAGAAAACGACAACCACCAAGCAGGAAATTAGTATCAGATTCAATAGCCAGTTAAATGAAATACGATTGATCCCTTGGGAAGATCTACATGTCTCATTAGATTTTTAGCTAGGGAAATGTAGCTCCCAAGCTAAAAATTTGGGAGCGCATTTGTAATGCCAGGTTGTACAACTGAAGAACATTTGTAGCTCTCGGAAATATCCTTCGAATTACTCCTCCACCTATCTTCAGCTCTTTCAGATAGGTAGATGAGTAACGCACTGACTATTATTAGACTATAATATCTGTTGAAATCTGAAATTTATTATATTGCATATGAAATAAATCGCATAAATAAGAAATCATAACAAAAAAATCATGTGATTTAATAAATTTGACTTCGAAATTCGTAAATCGCTCTGATTCCAATGAAAGGATACCAAAAGATAAACATATACACAACGGAATATAAAAGTCGTTCCAAACAGGATCCTTACGAAGGGGAGTCAAGCGGTGATGAAAATTATACCTTAGGAAGCGAGATCACAAAAAGAGTTGGAGTTCACAAATCACTGCTGCGAAATCCTCACTAAGTTCTCATGTTTAAGTAGTCACATGATTAACTGATAATCAACAATGAAGTTTAAGTCTATTTCGTGTTATGCTAGCAAAAAGTTAGAGGATTTTAATTCTTTTGAAACGATCGACGACTTGGAACGTGTGTTAAAAGAAAATTGTTATTTCTTCAAAAATAATTTTGGTACTTGTACTAAGCAGTCATCATTAACAATAAAAAATGTCAAGGTTGCAAAAAATTTAGTTCTATTATTTTCTATTTGTTGATCATCAAACATTTTTGTATGTCTTTTTCAAAAAAAAATCAAACATTTCTTATAAACCAAAGTCAACGAAATACTTAATTTACTTTAATATGTCATGTTACTTTAATTACGTGGGTTCCCTAATTTGGACCCCTCGTCGCCATCATATAGTGGCAGAATCTGAAGCTCCCCCTCCCACTTCCCCTATCTCATAAAAAAAAATCAATGGGACATGCCTATTCTGATTTTCTTTGTTTTTTTAATGTTGTCAATTCTATAATCTGTTTTAAATCCCTCAAAAGCCAAAAAGAAAAAAATGGTTTGACAGTTTGGTATTGATGTTAGTTTATCATTTTTGGCATTTTTAGTGGTTTCCATAGCCATTACACTAATACCTTATTTTCTTTTTGGGGGGATTATATCGGGATTTGTTAGTTTCTTTCTATTGTTGAATCGGCCAATTAAAAAAACTTTTTGACAGACTCCATTTCATATTTTTCGACTGCTAGTTCAATATAGGGGACATAATTAAAACATATTCTAATGACCACATAGTAGCTTGTGATGTTGTGATATTTGAAAAAGTTGGAGATATTGAATCTGTCATGTATCGAATTGGTGAATTGTGCAAACAGATGGTCGGCGGGATAGAAAGATCCAGGTAATTTTAACTAATTAAATTAAATTTTATAATTTATCTCTGTTTTTTCTTCTTTTTCTTTTTTTGGACAGGGCATTTGATAAGATGCTGAGGAAAAGGGTGGAAGAATGTTATGGGCCTTGGTTTTGCTACATTATGCGAAGCATATAATCACAATTTTGGTCAGAAACAACACTACTGGATTTGTTTTGTCAACAGTGGCTTATTCTGCTGCTTCACAGGTTCGTAAGTAGCCTTATCTTGGCTATGATGTTCGCGGTGGGGTCCCTAATTAGTGCCCCACGCTGCCATGTTATAGTGGCATAATCTGAACCTCCCCCTATCTCAGAGAAAAAATCAATGGGACCTCGTCTTTCTGATTTGCTTTGTCTTTTTAATGTTGTCATTTCTAGAATCTCTTTTAATTCTCTTAAAAGCTAAAAAAGGCTTTGTCAGTTTGGTATTGATGTTATTTTTATCATTTTTGGCATTTTTAGTGGTTTCCGTAACCACTACACTCATACCTTATTTACTTTCTAGGGGGGATTACATCTGGATTTGTTAGTGTTTGTCTATTGTTGAATGAGCCAATTAGAAATCATTTTGACAAACTCCATTTCATCTTTTTCAACAACTGGTTCGATATAGGGGACAATTAAAATAAATTCTAAAGACCACATAGTCTTAGAAATAGCTTGTGATGTTGTGATATTTGAAAATTTTGGAGATACAGAATCTGTCACGTATCCAATTGTTTAATTGTGCAAACAGATAGTCCGCGGGATAAGAAGATCCATTAAATTTTAACTATTTAAATTAAATTTTAAAATTTATCTCATTCTTTTTCTTGTTTTTTTTACAAGGCCTTTGATAAGATGTTGAGGAAAAGTGAGGAAGAATGTTACGGGCCTTGGTATCTACTATCATTTTGGTCAGAAACAACAGTACTGGATTTGCTTTGTCAGCAATGGCTTATTATGTTGCTTTATAGGTTCGCAAGTAGCCTTATGTTGGCTCTAATTTTCTTTGGTGTTGTAATAGCTACTTTTGCAAGACACACTTACATTCGCAAGTGTTAGTAGGATGGTCTCCTACCTTTACATAACACATAAGGAGTTTTCTCTAGTTTCTTTCAAGATACCCAATTTAATAGGTAATTGCTTGACAAAACTGCTTCACCCCAAATATTTTAAGGTAACCTTGAACTTAGCAACATCGCATTCATAATTTCTTTTAATGTGCGATTTTTACGTTCAACAACATCATTTGATTGGGGTGAAACGGTGGATGTAGGATTACATGCTGTGCACAGAAATCACTAATCGGCTCTTCATACTTGCCACCTCTATCACTTCTTATTCTTTTAATTTTCTTATTAAATTGATTTTCAACTTCATTCTTATAGAGAATAAATTTCTCTAGGGCTTCATTGTAACACCAAAAAATATTTTTGGTTTAGAAATTAAACTTGAGAACTAAATGAGAAGAAGAAGTAAGGATCAAATTGAATTAAAAGGAAAGATTTGGAACTCTATTAAAAAGAATTAAAAATTATAAGGGCTAGAAAGAAGTTATACCAATTTAGATAGTTGGAAGGCTTATATTTTCAACTTTCCTTCCTCCCGTGACATTCTCACCATTTTCCTCCCTTTTTTACCCGAAACCTCTTCCCATAATGGTTGAAAAATTTGTCATGGGAACCAACATGCAATTGAAGCATAACCTTCCTCTTACCAAGTTGTTTTTGGTCTTGGGTTCAATAGTGGATTTCCTGACAATTAAAGAAGGAAATTGGAGACTTAAAGGTAAGGGGAAAGTTTCAATCGTTTGAGCAATCTTGGTTCTTTGATTTTGCAACTCAACACGAAACTAATTTAACTTGTTTTAAAACGTGTTGAGGGTTCAAATTCGGTATGGGTGAGTTGGAGCCTTGTGAAGGATGAGAAAGAGAGGTAAGGGACAATTTTTGAGAGAAATTTGATA
Organism: Corchorus capsularis; assembly: GCA_001974805.1. Taxonomy (NCBI): domain Eukaryota; kingdom Viridiplantae; phylum Streptophyta; class Magnoliopsida; order Malvales; family Malvaceae; genus Corchorus; species Corchorus capsularis. The sequence goes on along the minus strand of AWWV01009319.1, from coordinate 8,273 downwards.
TTTGAAGTTCATAAAGATGGATTCTAATTTGATTATTGTTTTAGGAGGTTTTTGGAAGCAAGTTTTGTTGGTGGAAAATTCGGTTAGAGCAAGGAGTGCAAAAGGAAGCTTTGAAATTGAATTGGGTAAGTGCTGGTGATTTTGATTTGATTGAATGTGTTGAAGTTTGAGTTTTAATTTGATATTGGTGATGTGAAATTGATTGTATATGTGTTTAAGATTATTTAGAAGTTGAAAATAATAAGAATTGGGTGAAATTTGGCTTGAAAAAGTTGAAAAATGGGGCTGCCGAAATCTGGAAATTCCATTTTCTGGTGAGTAATTTCAACTACCGGAAGAAGAAGAAGAGGAGAAGGGAAAAAAATGAGAGACAGAAGAGAGCCACTTGGGCCGGCCAGGCAAGACCCAAAGCCAGCCAGGCACGCGGGCCAGACATTGGTCCAAATTAAAAAAAAATGAAATGAAAAAGAATAAGAAAAGAAAAAGGAATAAGTGGGCTTTGGCCCAATAAGGAAAAGAAGAAAAGGGAAAAGAAAAAAATAATAGGCTAACCCCCAATTTTAAAATAAAAAGGGAATGAGGAAAAAAAAAGAGAAAATATATGATAAAGAAATAGGAATTTAAATTGGTAAGTGAAGATTACTATTTTGCCTTTGGACAGGTAAAATTACCGAAATAGTTTTGATAGGCAAATTTACTATTTTACCCCTAAGACCGCGATACGTGTAATTAAACTTGAAGATTGCGTATTCAGGATTGGAAAGCTACCGTAGCGACCCATTTGGAAAAAAATTACTATTTTAGCCTTGATCTATTAATATTACGATTATGCCCTTTAGTCATCAAATTTACGAAAATTACCCTTAATGGTGGAATTGTGAGAATCCGACTGTGTTGCTCACATCAATGAATTCATATGTACGTTGTGGAACCTATGATAGGTCCAAATGACCATTTTACCCTTGAATGTGTAAGTTACAACTTTGCCCCTAGAAAAAGAATTTGCTTATCTAAACATGATAATTGAACATGTAAGCTTAAAGGATTACCGTATCAGCCTTAAGATGTTAAAATTACGTATTTGCCCTTGATAAAAAATTACAGTTTTGCCCCTAGAAAGTGTATATGAATCTGAAACACGCAGTAGAACCCTGAAAGACATAAATAGACAAGTTAAAATCCTCGATGTTAGGCCATGGGTCCTGGGTTATGTGTTCATGTGATCTTATTCCATTTTATTTGATTGTTTGGGTATTTTGGTTTATTACTTTGGTTTGTGACTTTGAACATGAAATTGGTTTTAACGATTTTCTTATGTTGGACGCGCTTCTCAATCATACGGCTGAGGCGCTGATCGAGACATCGGCTAGTCTCACAGTGGATTGACTTTGGGGGTGTACGAGTCCCCTGAACTGTGAGTGGGCTGTCCTCAACGGAGAACCCGCTGAGGAACTATTTTATTACTGTTTCATTAAATTGTTTTATACATGGTTTTAAATAAATTGTTTTGGGTGCATGAGCGATCTTTGAAAATGGTTTTGTATTGTTGGTAAGCATACGGGGACTCGTGGACTGGACACAGCCTAGGGAGTACGTATGGCTGATTTGGTGGTATACTAGCTAGTAGTTAGACTTGATTGGTGGACCATGAGTTGAGTTTGGATCCACATGGTTCGCCGCTCCAGGCCCGACACGCCATATTTATATATACCGGTTCAGTGTGTGCATGGGGGAGCTAAACTAGGTGTGCTGCGGCCACCACGCAGTGCCGGACCCAAGCCAACGTCAAGGGAACAGACTTGTTATGGGATAAATGATAGAACTGTTATTTTTACTGATGATTTGATGATGATGATAAAGAAGCCCCTGATGGTTCCGGAGGTTGACTCGAGCCAAGGTCACTTCGGATATGTTTTGATGGCAGCCCTTGGTTTTAAATCGAGAATTGGATTTATATACATGGTTTCGTATCAGTGATCGGTTTTATTAAAATTGTTTTTTTTATGAACTGTTTCGGTTGTGAGTGCACCCCACCCTCTTTTGGTTCTCTTTTGAGGGTGGCTCACTCACGGGGTACATTCGTGTACTCACCCCTCGATTACTTGCTGTGTTTTTTCAGGGTAGTTAGGACTCTGCGTTTCTTTTGGCGGTCGAGTCGGTGGCGTAGGCTGTATTCACTGCTCTTAGAAGTACTTCTCACTACATGACGGGTCCCACTGGCATTCTCATTGTCCATTGTCAACATCGTGCCTTGTTTCTTGTCTATTGACTTATTATTTGGATTTGACTTTGTTTTCGATTGATGGAAAATTTTTATTACTATTGTCGGTTTTGATGAATCCGCATTTACTCTGGTTTGAAAACTTCGGTATTTTAAATTTATACTTAATTCATGTTTTTCTTAATTTTGATCTGATATTGACGCTTCGTGTTGCTTTGGAATGCGTGACCGGCCTGCCCGTGTTTCGAGGTGACATGGCGGTTTTCCATGCTCGACTTTTGGGTCGGGGCGTGACACTCATCTTTGCGTTTTAGCAAATACACAAACAGTATTTTGTGATAGCATCAATAAAGGTAATAAAATGTTTATTATCACCTCATGTTTGAACAAATTTCAAATCACAAATATCATTATAAATCAATTAAAGGGGTTTAGTGTTTCTCTCAATTGTTTAAAACGATGACCTTGTTAATTTTGCCTCAGCACAAATTTCACATTTATACTTTGAATCAATTTTGAATCATTTTTCCATAAATTGGAAGACTCAAGCGAATAAGCAAAAGACTTATTTTCTTTATTCATAATGGTAATTACATTTAATTTAAATAACCCATAAATTGCATTTCCCTTTCCAACATACATTCCAGATTTAGACAAAATTACTTTGTCGAACTCGAACACCATGCGAAATCCATACTTGTTTAACAGTGACCCAGACACTAGGTTTTTGTAGATTTCTTGCACATACAACACAATTTTCAGAGTTAATGTATTGCCAAAAGTCATCTTTAACAACACTTTCTCTTGACCTTCCAAAGCAAAAAAGCCAGAGTTTCCCACGCACATATTCTCCCCTTCAATTGGTTCGAAGCTAGTGAACAGGTTCTTATTTGTACAGACGCGCTTAGTAGCACCATTGTCAATCCACCACTCTCTCGGATTTGACCTGACCAGGTTCATTTCAGAATCCACACTAACAATGTTCATATTTTTCCACATCCTTGGAGATGTCATGAATCATGTTTGTCTCATGATTCTTTTTCTTTTGTAGGAGTCTACAAGACTTGTGACCCATCTTGCCACAATTATAACATTTCCCTTGGAACTTAGGTTTTGAAAATCCTCCCTTCATCCCGAGCTTTGACTTGGCCTTCTTGCTCTTGGAGTTTTGTCCTTGCCTGTGCTCAACAATGTTTGCCTTAGCTGCAATAAGACTAGATTACTTATGCTCGAAGCCTCTGTTGTCTTTTCAATTTGAGGTCTAACAATAAGCTCCTCCAAGTTCATTTCCTTTTGCTTATGCTTAAGATAGTTCTTGAAATATTTCCATTCGAGGGGCAACTTTTCAATAATAGATGCTATTTGGAAAGATTCAATGAAAGTCATACCTTTAGTTTGAATCCCATACAAGATAACTTTAATTCCCATTCCGGTCTCACCGCCAACATCTTTCGTCTTATATTTCCGGTGTAGGGATTCCCATAATTCCTTAGTTGTATTGTATGTAAAATATACGTTGTACAATGAATCATGTAGGCTGTTCAAGATATAATTCCGGCATAAGAAATCAAAGCGCTTCAAAGCCTCAACAGCATTGATGACTTGTCCATCTGTTTCACCCTCAAATAGCTCTGGAGCATTTTTAGTAAAGAATCACAGAAGATTCAATGTGGTTAGGTAGAACAACATTTTTTGTTGCCACCTCTTGAAGTTCAAACCATTGAACTTTTCCGGGCATGGTTCATATGAACCGTACGGGCATTAGGCATGTTAGCATTTGGGGCATTGGCAGAGGCCGATCCAGTGGCACCAATCACATCTTTTGTGGTTGCCATGAATATCAAATCGAATATTTGTTTTAAGATTGTTAGTGAAAATTTATAATTAATTAAGAAATAATGATATTCATAACCATAATTATTAACATAATAAAATATCACAATATAATGAATTATCAAATGATTAAACACAAAAATTAATAAATAATCATAAATGTATACATAAATATAATAATTATATTTATACGGAAATTGAAATAAGAAAAGGGTTTTAGGAAACAAACTAACCGAAACTTGTTTTCAACACAATTTCCTTAAAATAGATTCATCCCCTCCGGTGAGTGTGCTCAAGGTTGAATGGACGTCTATTTTCCAGGATACAACGGATACGATGAAGCAGTTAGCACTAAGCTCTTCATCAGGCGAACTTGAACAAGAGACTTTGAGAACACTATTTATGATTATATGATGCAATTAAAGACAAGAATGTTAATTGATTTTGATCATGTAAAATTGCGAATGCAATACACCTATTTATACTAAGGTGATGGTAGGATTGTTTGAAGTTACAGTACTAAATCTCATTTATTTTGTAACTTCGTTACAAACAAATCTCATTGCCAGCTTAATTTACAACTTTTCTTAAATTTTTAACGCATGAATGTTAAGAACTTAATATTATTTTCATTAAGTACATGGATTATTAATTCAATCCATTATTAAGTTGTAGATAACGATTAATCATTAATCCGTTCTTCCAAGACAAAAGCTGGCATAATTTTACTAAGGTATAAAACAACCTAGCACATATGACAAACTTTTGGTTTTGCCTACCCGTTGTGGAATTTACATACCAACAAATTTGTAGTGTTGCACCAAGTCCTCAAAGTATTGCTAGCATGCAATTTCATGTTGTCCTTTGTGAATTTTGAAGCTTAAGCATGGATGGTCCTTAAGGATCATACTTCATAGTACTATTCTTAAGAATGCCATTATGCCTAGTCAAACAAGAATTATCCATAGATTCATGGCATTGTGATTGAATGAACTATATATATACTAAAGCAATAGGAAAATGACAATGCATTCATCAAAAGGTCTTTAGGAAGACCTAGTAGGTCCTGCCTGCAAAACATTCCTTTGTTTCATCAAGATTAAGATAGTGTTTTGTTTCCAGTTGTCTTTTCTTAAATATTAATAGCATATGGTGTGAAAAACGATCAGCCAAGTTTGAATAAATGTGCTGCTTGAAATGGAAGAGTTTCAAGACATGGGGTTCGTAAGTTTCTATCAAGAAAACAAGTTTGAAGATTCCTTTATCAAGTTTATTGCATTATTAAAAGTTTTCCAAATTATGCTCCAAATGTGTTTGATATTTTGCTGGTGAGAAGAAATTTGGAGAAGATGAGAGGTCGGCAGAGGGGTTTTTGATCAGACCAAAATTATGTATCTTTTTATGGTCATTTTCCTATGCTTTTAGGGTATTTTATGCTTGATTATGCCTTATATTTGGTATATTTGTGTTTATAGGTGCTAAAGTGAAGAAAAGTACAAAATCACTAATTTTGTACCTTTTTGGAGCCTTTTTGGAGGATTATTTAGACAAATATTTTCCAAGGACAATTTGGATTAAGAATGGAGCCAATATGATCGTGATTGAAGAGCTTGAAGAGTCAATTTTATCATCATAAGATTGATTTTCAAGAGTTTGAAGCAAAGAAGCAAAGTCGAATTTCAAGGCAAGAAGAAATGTCAAGAAGCGTCATAGCACTGGAGTACATGGGGCGCGAGGCAAACCACATGGGGTGCCAAGCATGCCACATGGGCGCCCAGCGCTAGTCGAGAACACCACCCAGCCACACAAGGACACAGGCGACCTGGGGCCTGAGAGCAACGCCCTGGGCGCACAAGCCAACGACATGGGCACCCAGGGGGAGTCGGGGCATGACTCCGTGATCGAGCCAAAAACAACCCTATTTTTATGGCTATTTTATTATGTTTTTTGGTCTATTTATGCTCTAATTTAGCTTATTTTGATAATATTTGTGTTTTTAGTCTTTATGATATGTGAAATTGGAAATTGTTAATTTTCACTACTTTTGGAGCTATTTTGATGACTTTTTACACAGATATTAGCAAAGTAATTTTGGGTATAGATTTGGAGATGCGAAGTTCGTGTTTTGAAGATTTCTTGAAGATAATTTGAAGATTTGAAGATCATTGAAGAATTATTTCAATGAGCAAGAATTGAAGATTGGAGCTTATTTGCAAAGGATTGAAGCCAAGCCAAGAAGAAGCCCGGAAGTTAAGGATTTTTGGATATTTTATTTGGGAAAATACTCAGCCCATATAAGTCCATAATTGGAATTAAAATCCCAATTTATAGGCTTAATATCCAAGGGAATATCCAAATCCCGTAATTTCCCGTAACTAGTCCTATTTGGAGTAGGAAATGGTGCAGTCTCGGTAGAAAGGCCATAACTTTCTGCTCAGATGTCCGTTTTAAGCCCATGAGTACTCGTTGGAAAGCTAACTCCGAGATCTACAACTTTCCTTTGAAGTCCAAAGCCCAATTCTGCTGTTTTCAAGCCCGAATCTGCCAGTGAAGTTTCTGCAGAAATCCAGAAAATTCCAGAATCCTATTCTAACTTGGATTTTACTCTAGGATGACATCTAATTCTATTTGGAGTCTAAGTCAGCCCTAAACCGTCCTACCCTTTTTTATCCACTATAAATAGCCTACTTAGGTCTTGATTTTAGATGTAATTATTTTTCATAAGATATATTGTTTAGTTGAAGATTTGGAGGAGAAAAACCCTAGGAGCCGCCGCCCCCTCTCTTCTTCATCCATAGATAAGTTCTCTTCTTCTTATTTGTGGATGCTCATTCAATTTATGAGTAAGTAATCCTTTTCTTTTCTCCAATGTAGAATTTAATTGATCTCTTGACTATTATCATGGTGAGATTTTGTGCTTATATATGAGAATTGTTTTGGGTATTTCTTAAATCTCTGTTTTAATCCTATGTTGCTTGTTTTGATGGGTTGGAGTCAACACTACCTTGATAAATTAGGTTAGCATTAGCTAAATTAAGTCTAGCACTAATACTTCAGATTTAATTGTTTGTAGCAATTGGATGAGAACTAATACTTCCTTCCAAGAGAGATAAGAATCAATGGGTGAGTAATTGCTTGTCGTGCTTGTTCATAAATTACTTGTACTTAATGCTTTGTTCCTAAGCAATCTTTAAGCCCTAGAACGGTTATTGATTGTTGAAAGAATTAAAGGGGTAGATTAAGCCCTATAACGGTAAATTTATCTAATTGAGGTAATTTAGGATTTAAATCCACAAGCTATCCAAGGTTTTCATAATTATTAGATATCAATGATCCATGTTATTTATGTCAAGAGGGAGATTAATTCTATGTTGGAGGGTTTTCTTTAATTGTTTTCTTAATTTATTCTCTGCTTTTTAATTAATTGCTTTCTTTAATTTTCTTGACTGCTTTCTTAGTTAATTTTGTAGTTTGTTAGATTTAATTTTAAACTCTTTTCCAAAATTCTCTATATTTTATTTTGTTTTAAGAAAAAGAATAATAACCAATTTCTCTGTGGGTTCGAACCCTACTTGCCCTAGCTATTCTTAGTTAGTAATTGTTGGGATATTTATTTTATGGTCATTGACGACACGATCATAATTTTGGCGCCGTTGCCGAGGAAATTGTGTTTCAATTTCTTTTTCTTTATAATTTTTTTTCTATTAGATTTGCACTTGATCATCTTTGTTTTGTAGAAAAATCTAATTGAGCAATCACGTACGTTACGGGAGTTGAATTTCAACTGTGAGATGCCGCCGCTTTGCATTGATTATCCTGCTTTGGATATGAGTTGCAAATTGCCGTTAGCAGTAATCCGCATGATGCCTACTTTTCGAGGAGAATCTCATGAGAATCCTCATGAGCATCTACATAGTTTCTTTATCAATTGTGCCGCAATCACTGGTATGCCTCAAGAGGAAGCAAGACTTCGTGTTTTTCCTTTGACATTAGAAGGAAAAGCGAGACACTGGTTCATAAGTCTACCATCAAAATCCATAAATTCTTGGAAGACAATGGAGGCAGTATTTTTGCAACAAGTTTTTCCCTGAAGCAAAGCGCGCAGATGTCAGAAAGAAAATCACTACTTGTCAACAACTACGTGACGAGAAGTGGCACCAATACTAGGAGAGGTACAACGAGATCTGTGCAAGCTGCCCCTACCACAACCTGAGTGAAG
>AWWV01009317.1:0-16555 GCA_001974805.1 Corchorus capsularis | reverse complement strand
ATAGATTGAATGTTGCCTATATTAGTAGCATTGTCTATTGTTGGCTAAAATCTTTCTAGTTCTTAAAGCAATGGGTTACTTGAATCTGGTAGACGCTTGGAACTAGGTTAGTACACCTGTTAGGATTTAGCCTAGGACTTGCGTCATGATTAATGAAGAATAAGGAAAGATAGGGATTAATGGTCGATGACGTTAATCTACGCCATCTATTTACCAAGTTAGATATTAATTGATGCCAAGGATCAAATCCTTTTAACCCAAGAGTGCGATTGTCTTGAAATTGGAATGTCTATTTAATTATTTCTTTAATCTCCCTATTAGTTTAATTTGTGTTTTATTTAGTTTAATTAATTTCTACATAAAACCCTCCATTTTATTTTAGTTCACAACTTTAGGAAAAGTAATTAAAATAATAGTTCTCTGTGGGATCGACTTGTACTTACCCTATCTATAGGTTTTGTATGATTTTTATTTTTGGTGGAATACGACACCCATCATATATAGAACTCACCTTCACCTTGCTTGGCCTTAGAAAAAGATAATCAAATGTAGCAACAGAAAGAAAAAGATGATCAATTTCATTTTTCTCCTCAAAATTTGTAAAGAAGGAATGAGAATATGATCAAATGTTCAATATAATTAATCAGCATTAGAAACTTGAGAAAATGATGATGACAACAAGCACGATGAGCTCCCTCCAAAATAAATCCTTTACGAGCTCTTCATATACTGACTCAACATACTGTCACGCCAAGTGAAAATCATATGAAGGGAAAATGACCCAAAAAAAAACTATAAAAACAAGACTAATTAGCCAGGCATTGTTTGTTCACTGTCGATCATCACTGTACAAAGTTGCAGAATTGAGATACATAAACTTAATTGATCACTTTCCAAAAGCAGCCTCAAAGTTTCAAGGTTAAGTCTGGCTGTACTGCTGAACTTTCCAAGTCCACTGGTTGAGTACTAACATCAACAAAATTTATAGTGTTTGAATTTGAACTTCCAGGCAGCAGAAAACCTGGATGATGATGATGATGAGCCTCATTTGCTTCATTTATCTGACGGAAACTCCCAGGCCACAACATTTCTGCCTCATCATCTTCAATGAATATAGGTAAACCCAAATACCCATGTTCAAATCTTGCATTATTGTTTCTGCTATCTGCTGGTCTTATCGGTGGCGGCGCAAAGCTTTGGTGAGCTGAACTATGTGCCTTGATCCCCAAGGATCTGAAAGAAGTTCCATGGAGAGGCAGAGTAGCAAGACTAGCACTATACCTTTCTGACAAAATCCCCATTCGCATCGCCCGTTTCGCCAATGTTCTTTCCCTCTTGTGTGCATTTTGATGGCCACCAAGTGCCTGGGAACTGAAGAACTTGCGCTGGCAGTAATTGCAGGAAAAGACTCGTGGGATGGCTGATGCCGTGGCTCGCAAGGAAGGGTCATTGCTACTCTCGCTTGTGCTTGACAATGACACTACTGCTGAAGAATCCCTTCCGGATCCTCCTCCTGATGATGATTCATCAATGCTGAAATGTAGAGTTAAGTCAAGTGAAAGTGGCTCTGAGTTTGATTGTGTAGCAAGGCAAGTACTGTCATTGGAAGGAGCTGCAATGGATGTTTCTTGAATGGACAAGTTTGAAGCTACTTGGCTGCTCACTTCTGATTCATTTTCTGAGGCCTCAACTTCAAGATCAATAACTGGTTTCATCATTGTTTTTGAGGGTGAAGGCTAATCTAAACTATATATATGTGTAAGCAATTTAGACAGTCGATCCGACATCCTGCAGAATCCATATGATCTTCACCTACAATTTTCAGACATGTTTTAACTCCTGTCAATGGATAGATCATCTTCATAGACAAAGCATAACACTGTAAATTCATTTGGAATGCAACCATATGAACTATGTAAAATTAATTACAAGAAAAAATGATGAACTATACATGTAAGATGGGATGATATGAATATTTGGAGTTTAGTTGCAAAAATAATTATTCATCTTTTTGGCACCAAGGACACATTCATTTTTAATATTATACATATACATATATATTTGGTCCTTTGCGTTTTCATTTATTTATTCAAGATTCTTACATAGTGGGCAAATAATTTTGAATGGGTACAATACAATATGTCAATATTCAATTATTCATTTTAGCAATCAATTGTATTCTTTCCCTTAGACATAAAAAGAAGAACAAAAAATCCAGATGGGAAATATTATTGATATTATTAATAATGATAACAAATCGGACATTTATCATCAATGAGGGAGGGAAAGAGTAATTAATGAATAAAAAAAAAAACTTTAATTCTCATCAACACCCCAAGGTAAAATTGCTCAAAAAAAGCATGATTTTAATACAGAAAAGACTAGCCAAATTTAGAAGCCAAGAACTGAATTTTCTAACCAGAAAACCAAGATTGCAGACTGTAGCAGATCATATTCAGACTTCAACTTCAAGTCTTAACTAAAAGGAAAGGTGAGCAGAATTCAGACACTAAATTTTATATCACTAAGCTTTAGTAATTAATTGGTGCTGGCCCAGATATGCATATATATCAAAGAAAACAGTCATGGGGTAGAGATGAACTTAATTTTCACTTTGTTCTCTGAGTGCTTGGCATATTGGCACTTGGCACTTGGCACTGCAGTACTCTTTTTTTTTTTTTTTTTTGGAAAAATAAATGTTTTAATCCTCCAAAAATGGACAAGAATCAAGAATTAAGATGAAATCCTATCAGACTTGAAGGATCAAAACTACTGAATCTTGTCAAAAATAATTGCATGCAAAACTCACAACTCACAGTAAAACTTGCAGCAATATATTGTATACAAACAAAGAGGAGAAAGATTAACTGCAGATGATTAGAATTATTAATTGGAAACCTTGAAATTGGATTTCTCTCCATGAATAAACCATATTACTATATATATAGCACTATGAAAACTGGAGAATCAAATTCAAAACAGCCAAAAAAAAAAAAGCATGTCAACCCAAAAGCAAAAAGGAAGAATGAGCTAGCAATTATAAGGCATAGAAAACACATATGTATATGTATCTAGTTATATGAACATGCATATGATGAAGAGAAATTTAAGGCAGAGAGCTGAAAGAGGAAAATATAATTACCATGAGCAAAATGGATCAAGTGGTTTTAGCTTGCAAATGAGCAGACAAAGCAGAAACTGCTCTGAAATTGGAGACAACAAGCTGCATCAGCTGCTTCAAACCAAACTTAATTTTCTTTGCATGGCAAGACAAAAACACAACTCAAACAGGGTTTTTTTTTGTTTGTTTAATTTTGGTTGCAACACAAATGGAGAGCCTTATAAAAGGAAAGGAAAAGGAGAAAAAAGGAGAGTTGAGAGAGAGAAGGTGGGTAATGGAAGGAAATGGAAATGGAAATGGAAATGGTAATGGGGTATTATTTGATGTTTAATTATGGGAAAGCAAAGGAAAGAGGGGAGTGGGAAGGGACAGTGGTGGGACGTCAGAGAAGTCAGAGAAATAAAAGGTTGTTTCTGTGTTGGGATATGATAAATTATGCTTCCTCCTCAGTCCTCTCCTCGTATAAATATATCTTCATTTCTTTTTTTTTTTTTGATAATCTTTTATTTTAACCAAACTTGGGGAAGGTAGGACTCATTTAGACCCATAATCCTACCTTGCCAACTTTGGGGAACTAGCATAGCTTAGCACTTAGCAGCCAGCACATGAACTCAAGTGGGTAATCCACAGCCTAGGTGGGTGTGGGTTAAATGTTCATGTTCATCCTCCTCCTCCTCCTTTTTTTTTTTTTGGGTATTTTTAGTAGTACAACAAAAATGCAGTATAGCTACGAATATTTGCAAAGGAAATAACCACTAACAAATTCTGTGACGGAAATATTCATTAATAACTATTTCTCACTAACTTATAACCACGAAAAAAAAATTTCTGCGACTATATTTTAGTGGGAATACTGCATTTTTCTTGTAGTATAACTATAATTTGGTAGTATATAGCTTAGTAATTAGTATTTTATAGGAATTAACTAACTACTATCTATGTCTTTAGGAGTAAAGTTTGAAACTTTTTGTAGAGAGGTTCTGAGTGAAACCTTTAGACAGACAGAGTGAAATTATGGGATTAGATAATGTTACTTCCTATTATGTAGTCTTTAAATTTCATGTTGTGAAATCCAATTATTTAGGCTTAAGATGGAAGGCAGATAGATTCCAAAAAAAAAAATGGAAGGTAGATCATATCTAAGTGACTAAGTAACATATACCACTTCCACACAAAACAAAATAGACCATAGATATATAAGTTTAAATAAAGAAAAAAGAAAAGAACTCTAAATTCCAAACATTAGCAAAACTCCAAATAATGGAAAAATATATTAAAGCCAAATGCACTTAAAACTTCTACAAGTGTGATTGTTGAAACTTGGGAACTACTTCAACTATGAGATTAAGTACACACATAGGCACAGCACTAGAGAGAAAAAGGAGGCAAAAACAAATGAGAATCTCTTACTTTCTCTCCACTTGAAAAGTCTATTTTCAGATAATTCCACAACTCTATGGGGTCGCCTTGACCTCCCTTCATCACATTCATCATAGTATATAATCTTTGTTAAATCTTCTCCTTTAATTTCTTTAGTGTGCTTGCATCTCCCATCTATGGCATGTACTATATTATTATTACTATAATTATTATTATTATTTTTAAAGTAAATTATATAAATAGTCACTAAACTTTAAATGAACTTTTGTTTTTGTCACTAAACTATAAAAAATTTTTGTCACTAAACTATAAAAAAATAATGTTTTGGTTACATATTTGTAAAACTGAATATTATTATTGTGTGCCAAAATAATACACTAGTTTTTTTTTTTCTTTTCACAAACAAATTTAAATATTTTTCTTTTTCGGTTTTAAATTTGTTGAAACAACCCCCACCTACCAAAAATCCGAAGGCACATGTCCCTTCCAGTTGCACATTATTTTATTTTGCATTATTAATACTTTTCTTTCTTTTCCTCTCATTTATTTTATTTATATGGTATTCTTTTAATTTTTAAAAGAAGAAACGGGGTCGCCAATTTCAATACAAGTTTTACTTACTTTCATGGTCTTATAAAACAAACATGTCAATCAATTCAATTCCTTTTCCTTTTTTTTTTGGTGAACAATCAATTCCTTTTCCGCTCATCATGGAGGCATCTCTCTCTCTTTTTTTTTCTCTTTCTATTGATTAATTATCAAAATTTACCATATGAGTACTAATTAGTTGGAAAAAGAATGTAAAAGAATACATATCCTACAAGATAAATTTAACATATATATCAAAAGAATTGAAATCTCAAGTGATCATAATACCTAAAAATTCCATGGGTTTTGAATTCTAATAATAATAATATTAGATAAAATCTGATGTGTCAGCAATATCACATTTCGTGACACGTGAACTATACATAAACATTGTATTACCTTTCTACCCATGATCAATTAGATAACCCCAAACAAAACGATGCTAGTAAAGTTGGATTTCTTTTGTCAAATTAATTACCAATATATCTATTTCTATTGTAACTTATAAGCTTCCAACTCACATCCAATCGCATTAAACAAAGTGGGAAAGCTTTTTCCGAAAAAAGAAATGAAATGCAATCTATACATATTAATAGCAAATTGGAGCATGTTCTTATAGTTTATTCTTCCATTTAATATTGAACTAGCTTAAGATACCTAGCAATATAGGTCTTAGAAGGCTAAGCACATGTTTTAAAAGGCTTAATTTTATAATGCTTATTAAGGACAGAATGTGTCTGGTAGCAATAAAAAGAGATGCACCTTCAACCAATGTAGTTTCGACGTATACTCCGATATTCCATCTGATCAGCATTAAAATTTGCACGTAAAGAAAGTTTAGTGCAAATATATAATAATATAGCAAAAACAAAAAGTTGTATTCCGTGTAGCTAGCAAGGAATTTTCAAGTTTTGTGAGTGCATTTGATATTAAATGGGAGAAAATGTTCAAGTTGGTTTTGAGTTTTAAAGCTTGTAATTGGATCTTTTCTTTCTTTGTTTATTAAGCATTCTTAAGCCATGGTACTATTGTTGTATAGCTTTCAATTTGTTGACGAAACCTCTTATTGGTCATGGCAAAAATATTAAAATAATGGTTTATTATTCATGTTGGCCTTCTAACTTATCTAAAAGTGTCAATTTGGACCTTGAATTTCAAATTTGGAGAATTTAGTCTTTATTCTTTTATTTTTGACCAAAAATACCTTTATTAATTAAGACTGAAATTTCAATAATTTCGTCGTCAAGTCATTGATGTAACAATTTAAATTCTAACTATTCTAATAGAATTTCCGTCCAAATAAGAATTTATTCGACCGAGAATTAAAGGATAAGAACCAAATTGTCTCAATCTAAGTTGGAATACAAATTAACACTTTTAGCTTGTGTAGTTGGGAAAGTTATAAAGGAAATGAAGTCCAAAATTGCAAGGGTAACATCCCTTTTCTCGAGAATATATATATATCACACCTATAATTCCTACTCTATTATTAATCACATTTAGACTCTTTATAGGTCGGACTCCAAACGAGGGAAAACTTTCAGAGTGATTAGCTTTCTTCTTTATTCATATTACTCGAATTCAAGATTTTGTTTATAAAGAATTCTTTCTACTCAATCCAATAAGCGTTTGGCTAAAATTTTACTATATAAAAACAATAATAAACCCAAGAGACATATAGACCGATCATTCCAAATAATTGTTTAGTATTAAGAATGCTAGTCTCCATTCCACATAGAATACAAGAAGCACGTGATTCCCAAGGGTGTCATCCACATAAAAGAACAAGCTAGGTTTTGGTCTTGGCCAGTTGAGACAGTTCCATGTTGGCGCCGATGGTTGTTTGTACGTACTTCCCAATACGCCGCTGGGTGTGGGTGGAGGAGAGGCTAACTTTTTATTGCAACCTCCGATCCACCCTGGTCCCCCACCACGAGGCATCCACTCACCCACACTAATTTGCTAATGCCTTCTTTGCTTTATCTTTGTTTATTCTAAAGTGGGTTTCCAAACATATATTTATGCTAAAAATTATATTATTACTATATAAAACATGTTTTGTAGAGTTTTGTTACTGTTTATGATAGTGAATTCCTATGAAAAATTTTATCTTATCTTCTTCTCCTCTTAATGATATTCTCAATTCTCCAAGATTAAGGTATCGATGTTTTCTTCTTATGAATCTCGGTTTCTAGGTGCATTGGTTTCAGGTAACTAGAGAAAGTTAAAAACAATAATGAACAGTAAAAAGAGATTAAATGGCTTTGATGCATCACTCTAAATCCAACAATGTTCAATGTCCTAAGCACAATAGTTGATAAATGAGTTAAGTTTTCCATATCTTGAAACGTGTACTTCTCGATCTTGTTTGTATATCATTAAAGGGCCATTTGGTTCAGAGTAATGGGATATACCACGCAAGTAAGGATGGCCAGGTATAAGACTCGTTAAGTGAAATGGTCGGGTATCACCCACCTTGTAATGTGATACCCATCCATCAACGTGGGTATCACATTACTCGCATGTTCTCAACACTGCAATAATAACGGCGGATAAAGGTATAGCCGATACCCCGCAGTACAGCACCCAAACATGGGTATTTCACCTAAAACCCTCCCCTTACCCGGACATATTTTGACATACCCTTGAAACAAACAGTCCCTAATTTTCACATGTAATAGAGTAGTACTATATTAGATGAATTTTAGCTATCTATTGGGTGTCACTTTGAATTATTCAGTTCATATTTGCAAATGATGAACTCATCTTTGCACTTCTAACATAAATCATTTTCGTCTTCCATAAAAGCTCAATAATATGAATACTATGAGCTCAAAGCTGAGAAGCTACACTTCAATGGAATTGGCAAAATCCTAGAGCTTCATTTGGCTCAATATTAGAGGTTTTACTTGGAGTTATCACAACATAGTTGACAGCCAGAATGTTATTGAGAACATTTCTTGCAATGGAGGGAAAAATGACTATGATAAGCTGTAATTGCTTTTCAAATTTAGAGCAGTAAGGAAAAGCCTCATTGTATAATTCTAAATGTGACATTGTAACTCAATTTCACAGTCCTAAACTCACCAAGGTACTAGAAACTAACAGACAATCAAAAGGCTGAAATGATTTTCTGGATCTTTGCCTGTGCTCGTTCCTTCTCTTCTGGTCCATCTAGGTCCCCTATATTGTCATGATATTCCTGTGTTACATACCAAAGAAAAAGCAAAGAGAAATAAGATTGCATGCAGAGCAAAAGGTATGCCACTAGCTGCTTCAAACTTTTGCTTATAATAAATAAATATTGGAAAAATAAAATAAAATCTGATGCCGATTAATTTAGGTTTTACTTATATGATCAAGTACCGATTAATCTAATCAAGACCTTGTCTAATAAACATGAAGAGCTTGTAGTTGAAATTGACCAATGAACAGCAATAAAATATGCTAATTGGGGTTGCAAAGCATTTTGATGTCTTATGAGACTTGTGTTTTGAAACAACAAAGCTGGTAATCCCACAATGAATACCACATAATGAAGAAACAGAATGCTGAGCATGGTCTCAGTCTTGCTATTTAGATATGCTTCAAACAAATAATGCAAATGACATGACATAAAATCATAGTCGTAAATAGCTTCAAAAGACTAAAGAAGGTATTTCATCAATCATCAGTAGTGGTGGGACCTTCCAAGAAGTAACCATAGGCATCACCTTTTGATCCTATCCATTTTCCTATCATCCCCAAGGGTGAGCTGATTCAATTACTCAAGCTTAGGAGAATTGCTTTATTAATTCCTAGAAAATGGGAGTATGGGAGAATACGAGGACTATGAGAGATTGGCATTTCTAAGAGCTTGTGCTCTAAGTTATCTTTTCTGTATTGAAAGCAATTGAAGTCTTCACTGATAATAGTGAGATTCTCTCGTCGCCTTCGCCATTAGTATAACCTTAAAGCCTAACCATGTGAATTGCCAGTGTTCTTGTTGCTTTTGTTTTCAGATAATATATTCTTTTTGTGAGTTGGCTATATTTCTGGTGAATTTAAACATCTGCATATCAGTTCTTTTGGCTGAGATACTCCAACATTGGGATTATTCAACTTAGGGTTATTTCAGGTTTGAGTAGGGTAGGTTCTGGTTGTTGACTGTTCTAGGTCTAATTGGGTGGTTGGAATGGGTTTACAGTTCGGGTCTGCCTTTTCCGAATCTACATATGAGCAGTTGAAAGTTTAGGTGTGATGCCTACTTCTCTACTTATTGTTTATATTCCAAAACCTGATTTTGAGTGTTAAACCACCCAAAGTCATTTCCTATAAACCCAAGGATAGGCATCTGTCAAATCCCAACAAAATCCACAAAAGATAACCTAAGTTCAACCTCAAATCTTTGATCACTTTCACTTCCCAGACGAGTAACTAGGTTACTGATTTCTGTTTGTTTTTCCCATCCTCAAAACCAAGATTTTCCTTTCTAAACCAACCAAGAAAGGCAATTAGCCTCTCTGATCCAATTAAACACTAAAATAACTGGTTCTTACCCACCATAGAACCATATTTTCTTAATTGACACAACCTGCACTACTCTATAAAATTTGTCTAGATGGTTTTATATAACCATACAAGCTGGAACATTACTGAACTCGTGTCTGTCTATAAATGTACAACTAGTGTCTGTCTGCAAAATACAAATGTACCACCAGAATACAGTTTTGAGGGGGAAAAAGGTACCTGAAGTATATCCGTAATGTCTTTCTTGGTAAGCTTTTGCTGTTTGAGTAATAATTCAATTCTTGCTCTCATTTGAGGGTGTCTGCATAGTATTTAGTAAACTCAGTTGATTGATGTTAAATTTAAAATAAAAAACCAACAACAACAAATACATAGGCAAGGCCAAGACAAGAGGCAAAAACTTACTCAGAGCACCAAATATGACCCAGAATAATAGTGATCAGCTGCAGTTTGAAACAATAAATGGTCAAAAGTGATAAAATCTAAAGACATTCAAAGCACAAAATATAGCAATCCAAATTAGAGAAGCAAAAAAGAACAACTTAAAACCCAAATTAGGGGTTAGGGTGCTTCTCTTTACAAATTTTTGACAAGACAAGAGGTTAGACAGCAAGCCCCCAAGATATATAGATATATACTCATCAAGAAAATAAAATAAATAGTAAATGACAAGTAAATCAGAAACTATAAAACTTCGGATGACTCAGTTACGAGAGTATGATGCAAGGAAATGGCTTTTACATGGCAGTTTAATAGCTAAATCTTCATAGATATAGATAAACTTAACAGCATCAAATAATGACACATGCAACTATTCATGTAGCCCCATGTAATTCCCCTACAACGTCCATGAAAACAGGCTTAGAAATATCAAAACCACCCCTCTGCAGGCACCAAAGAAAGGAAGGACGGAGAGAGAGAGAGACCTGAAGAGTGTAAAGTCCAGATTCAAGCTTCCTGTTGTACCTTTCCTCTTCATCCATCTGCAAAATGCAAGCCATGTTGTAGAGGAAGTCATCTCAAAGTGGAATGGAAACTAGAAGGGTAAGACAAGTGGATTACCTCCAAATCATCAAGTTCAAGCTCATCTAGTCTTTGCGTCTCTGCTTTAACCCTATCAGAATATCTGCATCGTGTTCAAAACCATTATATAGTGAATAGTAGTAATACAAGAAAATCTCTTTCCTACCCTTCATCAGAGTGGCTTAAACAGAATGGCCAATTTCCACAACAGGAAGGAAATTTTTTTTCTTAAGTTACAGAAAAGCCCCCATTCCCATGCCACACATGAACAATATTCTATTTGCATGTTAATGCCAAACTATAAAAGAAACTCATAACTCTAAACCTGAAATTTAAAGCGGTTAAAAGATTGAAATATTTGAACTAAGCCAATACCTTATATATAGTTCCATGAGGCGGTCTATCTTCTCACACTCATTCTCAACAAACTTACTTAACAACCTGTCCCTTCTCGAACCTCTCAAAATATTACCTGGAAAGAAAACAGCAAGCATGAACAGAGGCTGACAAATGCATTTCATCTATATGCTTCAGTATTTCTAAAAGAAGTAAAGCAATTCCAATATTCAGAACTAAGTGGTTTCTGTCTACAGATACAATAACCTTACACAAGGTGTTACTAGCGCACTATCAATACTGAGGTTAGACAGAATTATTAGTGCAAAATACATCCTAAATAGGTAAGAGTGTAAAATAATGTTGTGTTTATAAAAAAATTTAAGATGGTTGACTGTTGTTATATGAGTTCTTGAACTTGACAGCAAGAAGATTTTACAGAAACCCCACATTAGACAGCTGTAACCCTGGCCTGATTTCATTCTAATCAGCACTAATTATCATGTTTTTGCAGTGAAGTCGGTGCGTTTATGAGATGGGAACATACCTCCTACTCCTAAATAGCCTAGTGGACCTACCAATATGAGAAGTGATTCTGATATGCTTACATATTTGATTGATACCATTAATTTCTTAAATAGCCTATGTTCCATGATTCATAGGGATGTCTATATAGCCAGTAAAAAGCTATGCACCCTGTCAGCGAGGAACATAGAAAACATAATTGTATGATACATAGCAAGATATAACTTGAGAATTATGAAATTTATGATCAAATTTCCTAAAACCACACAAAAGGCAATAAACTCCCTTTTTTCATAGATATTACAAAAAAAGAAATTGATGAGCATGGAATGGATTCTGAGTAAAATAATGCTCTTAACATTACCCAATTATATGCGTTTAAGCATAATTATTCGTTTTCCATGCAACAGATTAGTCGTATCAATATACAAATATGGAAATCCTAAAACCCATTTCACTTGCCTGCTTACCAAATAATGATGCAATTAGAGATATAATACGCTCTTCCAACTCCTCTTGGTACCTTTCCTTCTTGTTCTTCTTATTTATAGGAATCTAAACAATACAAGGGAAGATGACATAGTATTAGGCACTGAATGTAAGTACACATTGATAAGCACTCAATAATAGATTAGAAAAGAAAAAGACAAACCCAAACAAAGAGCAGAAAGAGAAGGGAATCACTTGCCTTACCCATGAATGCAGCAAAGGCAGTCTTCAATCCCAAAACATCAATGAACCGCTCGCAAGCAGGCGGGTACTTTGTCATGGAAAAATCAAGTGCCCTTATGGCAGAGGCATAAGCAGATTTTTTCTGCTTCATGATAATAATCATTAACTCCACCCCTTCGGCCTTAATAAACTTCTCCTTGTTCTCCAATGGCATCAATAAACAACACAAACAATCAAACAAATTCTCCAGCATTTCCTCTTCATCGGAAGTCTTGGGATCCTTTGATTTATACAAAGCAACCGCCTGCAAAGCCGCATCCACGCCGTTCATTTGCCCCAATCTCTTCTGATTAGCCGTGCTGTTTTGCAGCAAAATTGCAAGTATTTCCGAGGCATACTGCTTGTTACTATCAAATTCCTTCGCTTTAATCTTCCCCAACAACCATTTCAACAACTTAGTCCTCTCGCCGACCAGCTCCGCCACCGCTGGCTTCACCTCTATCATGTTCTCAATGGTGGCCAAAGTACTATAAATAGCACTCATCTCATCAGGGTCCTTTTCCGACAAGCGGTGGAGATTCTGAACCAAGAGCTCCAACACATTGTTCTCGATAAGGGAGTCGACCAGAACCCTGGCAGGCTCGTCGTTGTCCTCCAGAACATCCTCGTCCGTCAAGTCCTCTAACAAATGCACCACGTCGACGGCAATGTCGACGTTCTCGTGAGACAAGAGATTGAGAATGGAAGGGATGGCGTTGAGATTGACCAGCTCAGGATACAGCTCGGGCGCTCCGGCTAAAATCTTCAGCTTCTCTAGCTCCTCGTGGAGCTCCACTTCGGAGTCGGCGAACCGCTCGGGTTGGTCCGTATACTTGAGCCGAGCCTCGATGTTCTCCTTTAATCGGCGCTCGAAGGAGAGGACTAGCTTCTTGATGGCCCGGAGGTCAAGCACTTCGACGGCGTTTTGGGACTTCTCGACGGCTTCCAGAAGAGAAAGGTCCACTTGGTCGTCGTCGTCTCGCCTTCGTTTCAGAGGGTTCGCCACTTCCATGTTGGGAATTCCACTGCCGGTCTCACCAATTCTGCTCACTGCTTTGTGTAATTGGAGTTAGGGCCAAAAGTTCTGATGGTTCCGTTCCGTTCAAATAAAACATACTAATAGAATGGGCACGAGAAGAGAAGCCATTAGCCCATGTAAGTGAATTCCAGACATGGATAGCCCAAAATGGGTTTAACCTAAGCCCAAAAAATAAAATAAAAGCAGCCGTTTAGAACAATATAGTTATTATAAAAAAACTGGATCGCCCCCTTTGCTAAATACCGTCCCCTTTTTTACACTTTTGTCCTTTATTTATATTTTGAACTTTCTAACAATTTCTTCAAACTCTCAACCTTCAAACCCTAAACTTCATTTCTAACAACTTCTTCAAACTTCATTTCTAACAAATCTTCAAATTCATTTTCCTTCATTTTAATCATAAACTAATTAAATACTAATTAATCATAAACTAATTAGATACTAATTAAACATAAACTAATAAACTAAGTAATTTTAATTAACTAATTAAAACTAATCATAAACTAACTAATATTAAAAAAATTTAAAAAAAATCTAAATTTTTTTAAAAGATTTTTTTATCTCAACCCATGTTATCGTCCATTTCCGGAGTTCTCGGCTTGTTTCACGTTAGTAATTAGCTTGGAGATTTAAAAGAGTTTGAAAATGTTACAAAATGTGGAGCAAAGGGCGAAAGTGTCAAAAATTATAAAAAGGGGGGCGGTGTTTAGCAAACCCCATAAAAAAAAGTTAGAACCATCCCACCCACCACTCCACTAGCTCTAGCATTCAATTTTTGAATGTAAAATGTGCACGGTCGTGAACATATTTATAGCAATAACAAATGATGATCATCAATCAACTATATCATCAATTGATGATCGAGATGATAAGTACTCCCTCTGTTCCTTTTTAATTGTCACAACCTTTTGTTTCTTTTTAATTGTCCATCTCTATTAAAATGACATATTTGCCCTGCTTTGAAACCATAAAACTCATTAAATATGATAGTTGGCAAGAGTAAATTATACCAATTAAATGTAAAGCAATATGGTAAAGTAAGTAAATTTTGTATAAAATTTAACAAAATAACTACTTTTCTTAAACAAATAAAGTAGTTAAAAGGGACAATTAAAAAGGAATAGAGAGAATACTTTTTATTACGAGAATGGTAGAGATACAATCAACACTTGTTGAATTGAATAAAAAGAGCTGAATACACTTTTTTTTTCGAAAGGCAAGAAATGGCTAAATATCCAAAAAAATCTATTATGTTTTGCTTTTGGGACAAATAATCCCTTATGTTTTTTTCGGGACAAATTAATCCCTTACGTTTCGAAAATGAGTCACGTTTAATCATTTTTGGACGGTCCGTTAGTCACGTGACTAATGGCCGTCAGATTTGCTGACGTGGAAAATCCACGTCAGCAAGAAGTCTACGTGGCATCCACATGGCTTTTCCACGTCAGCACGGGACTAATTTGTCCAAAAAAAAACATAAGAGATTTTTTGTCCCAAAATAAAACATTAGGGATTTTTTTTTGTCCCAAAAGAAAAACATAAGGGATTTTTTTAGTATTTAGTCTACTAGATTCTGACACATTCACTTCGTAAATGCAATTATATTTGTAAAGATTACATTCACATGTATTTCTTTTTAGAATTACTAATCTGTAGATAAGTAAATTGTTGGTAGTTTTTTCTTTGAAAAGTTAGTGGTAATTTCTTTTAGATTTAACTCTGGGGTGGTTTTTTTAAATGGGTAGTTTTTTATTTTTTAAAAATGACAAAATACATTTTTACCCTTTAATTATTTATTTTCTTTCAAATTGGTAGTTTTAATTTTTGGTATTTAAGTATTTTGTTAACTGAGTTTGTCTCCGAATTAACTCGTGAGACAAACTCAGAGGCTCACATTATAATTATTATAGATAATTTAATTTTCGAAATAAAAAAATTGATTTTTTTTCTTTTTTCCTTCTCCTTCTTTCCAAAAACTCTACCAACAATGTACCAAATAATAACTCATATTTTAAAATTAAAATGGTAAAAATAATTCCATAAAAAACATGGTAAATATAAAATAGTTATAAAAATATTGAATTTAATTAAATAAAAATAAGAATTTTTGGTAAAATAAAACTGTAAAAGTTTAAATAATGTAATTTAAGAAATGTATTTAAAAAATTCTAATATATCTAATTTTTTAATTAAAATAGTAAAATGGTAAAAACAAAATAATTATAAATATATTAGATTTGATTAAATAAAAATAGAGTTCTTAATTGAGTAAAATTGTAAAATTTTAAACAATGGCATTTAAGAAATATATTTGAAAAATAAGGGTAAGAAATATATTTAAAAAATTTTAATATATCTAAGTTTTTTAATTAAAATAGTAAAATGATAAAAATAAAATATTTATAAATATATTAGATTAAATTAAATAAAAATAGAGTTTTTAGTTAAGTAAAACTATAAACATTTAAACAATGGTAAATATAATCGAAAAATAAGGGTATAATCATCAATTTAAAAGTTTTATAACATTCGTACTTGGCCACCGGAGTTAGGAGTTTTGGAGAGAGCTTTTTTCGTTTCGGCTAAGAGTAGGTTAAATATGTTAGGGGCTTGTTTCTAGAAAACAGAGGCACGTGATGTTAAGGGCTTATTTTTAAATATATTTCTTAAATGGCATTAGTTAAATTTTTATAGTTTATTTTACCAAAAATTCTATTTTTATTTCATTAAATTCAATATTTTTATAACTATTTTATCTTTACCATTTTTTTAAGAAATTATCTTTATCATTTTAATTTTTAAAAGATGATTTATTATTTGATACATTGCCGATAGAGTTTTTCAGTTTTTGTAAAGGAGAAGAAAAAAAAGAGAAAAAAAATTTTCAAAAATTAAATTATAGACTAAATATCAAAAAATCCCTTATGTTTTTCTTTTGGGACAAAATAATCCCTGATGTTTATGGGACGAATTAGTCCCTTGCTGACGTGGAAAAACCATGTGGACTTCTTGCTGACCTGGAAAAGCCATGTCAGCAAACCTGACAGTCACGCGACTGGACTAATGTGGCTCATTTTTGAAACGTAAGGGATTAATTTGTCCCAAAAAAACATAAGGAATTATTTTGTTCCAAAAGCAAAACATAAGAGATTTTTTTAGGTATTTAACTGCAAGAAATAGATAATATTAAAGATAGAGCACGGTAAAGTGCAAGAGTACTAAAAACATACCATGGGCGGAACGGGGGAGGGGGCAGTAGGGACCACTGCCCCCTCCACCAAATGAAAGTTTGTTTGGAGTCATATTTTTCAATCAAAAATAAT